>MDKJ01345528.1:0-25381 GCA_005239525.1 Nicotiana knightiana | reverse complement strand
ATAAATGTATTTCAATATCATTTTCTGCAAGACAAATGCTTTTCAAATATACCTTTGAAATAATCTTTCAAACATGATTTTCTTTAAGGCTAATACCTTTTAAGCTATACTTTTCAATAAAAATCTTTCGATCATAATCTCCTCAAGATAAATCTACCGAAAATCAGTCTGTAACTCAGAATTTGTCATGCAGTACAAGGGGAAAGCTCCCGAAATACGTCCGTAATCCCAATTTAAATATGCAATGCAGTATAGGGGGAAAGCTCCCGGAATACATCCGTAGTCCCATTAAATATGCAATGCAGTACAGGGGGAAAGCTCCCAGAATACGTCCGTAGTCTCAATTTAAATATACAATGTTGTACAGGGGGAAAGCTCCAGGAATACGTCCCTAGTACCAATTTAAACATGCAATGCAGCCAACCGAGGAAAACAACTAGAATGCGACAGAAACAACACATATTTCCACAACAGGCGCAAAAGCAACAAAAGACAGAATGCAAGGTGCGGCGAGCAAATCAATACAAAGACTTGAATCACAAGAATGGTAAAAATTCACTCATAAGAAGTAGCCACTGAAGGGAATACCAAGCACAAGTGAAACGATATAACGAGGGGAAAACAAAACAAATATAGCAAATATTCACAATATTCAATTCATCAATAAGAAACCAATCATCCCGGCAAGGGAAACAACTATAACCAATCTCGCCTAAACAATCAACTTTACAGAATAAAACTCAGCTTGGACAATACTCAGTTATAGGCAACACCAAAGAAATACCATCAACATGGATGATTATCAACTAAACCTAAGTAGCACTTAAGGGAAAATCATATAAATCACAATGTACGACTCACGGGCATGCTTGACACCAACTTATAGATATTCCAATCACTGCTAAACAATTATAGGGCGAGATTATGCTAATTCTAGTTGAATAGACAGTTTATGAAGGAAGATATAGCACGACGGTAGAAAAGGTAAAGTCTTCAGTTAAGTCAATTAAGATCAAATAAGCAACAAATGAAAACTAAACAAGTAATTTCTAATTTAAGCAGAAAGAGATGAACTAACAATCAAAACTCAGATATAACAAATACAACTTCATACACAGGGAATATAAGGACCTAAGAATCCTAAAAGGCCAACCTATTTGCGAGTAAGTCCGAGTACGCACTCGTCACCTCGCGTACACAGGCTACAATCAACATAGAAGACTCAACCCTAAGGGGTAGTTCCCCCACAAAATGTTAGGCAAGATACTTACCTCGAAGACGACAATCCAGCACTTTAAAATGGACTTCTCGGGCGGAAAGACCTTCGGACTGCTCAAAATCAACTAAAACCACTTCAAAATACACATAAAACGTATAAGGAACTATTCCGAATAATAAAGTTTCAATATTTACAAAAATATAAAAATCGACCCAAAGGTCGACCCCCGGGCCCGCACCTCGGAACCCGTCAAATTTTACAAAATCCGAATACCCATTCCGATATGAGTTCCACCATACAAAATTACCAAAGTCCTATACCATTTCCTCCCTCAAATCATGAATTTTTTTTTGAGAATTTTCTTCAAAAACCAACATTTTCTTCAACCCAAAACACAACTTAAATGATAAAACAAAGATAAAATCATGGAACATATATAATTCTAGGTGAAGAACACTTACCCACTCGATTAGCTTGAAAATCCCCAAAAATTGCTCCCAAATCCGAAGTCCAAAGCTCAAAAATGTGAAGAAAATGGATAACCCTCGTTTATAAGAATCTGCCCAGGACATCAGCATCTGCGACCACTTAACCGCACCTGCACAATCGCAGGTGCGAAACACAAACCGCACCTGCGCCCCTACCCGCACCTGCGCTCAAGAATCGCCTCTGCGGGGGCCGCACCTGTGCCCTAAAGTTCCGCACCTGCGGAGGGTGCCCAGTCCAATTATTCTCGCACCTGCGTGATATTTTCCGCACCTACGAAGCTCGCACCTGCGGTCCCCTATCTGCAGGTGCGGCCACACCAGAACAACAACACCAGCTGCATTTCCAAACTTCAAACTTTTTGATAACCATCCTAAACCATCCCAATACACTAGGGACCTCAACAAATTACACCAATAGGTCACATACCAGCACATTAACTTAGTAGAACTTATGGAACACCCAAAACAACATCCGAATAAATCTCGGATTCAAGCCTAGAATTTCTAAACTTTAAAAATACGCCAACGATGCCGAAACCAACCACACCACATCCGAATGGCCTGAAATTTTGCGCACACGTCACAAATGATGCTACAAACCTATCCAACTTCCGGAATTTCATTCCGACCCCGATATCAAAATTTCACCCATCAGCCGAAATCGCCGAAATTCTAACTTTCGCCGAATTACCTCAGATTACTCTACGGACCTCCAAAACCAATCCCGGACGCGTGCCTAAGTCAAAAATCACCATAGGAAGTTGTTGGAATTATCTAAAACTCATTCCGAGGCCTTTTACACAAAAGTCAAATCTCTCGTCAACTTCCATCACTCAAGCTTCAAAAATTGAAATTTTCCTCTCAATTCAACTCCGGATTATCCGGTAACAGAATCCAACCACGCACGCAGGTTGGTATACCCATTGTGAAGCTGTTCAATACCTTACGCCACCGAACGGAGCTTAAATTCCCAAAACGACCGGTCGGGTCGTTACATGTAATTTCTAGTCGGTAGTAGAAAAATTAGCTATCGGGGTTGAAATAGAATTTCGAAAGTTGGAATAGGTTTGTAGCATCATTTTGGATGTGTGTGTAAATATTCAGGTCATTTAGACGAGTTTTGGGTAGTTTCGGCATCGGTTGTGATTTTGGAAAAGTTTGAAAATCCTTAGGCTTGAATCATGAGTTGAATTGATGTTTCGCTGTTATTTTGGGTGTTCCAAGGATTCGAATAAGTTTGGGTGATCATTTGTGACTTGTGGGTACCATTAGTTGAGGTCCCGAGGGCCTTGGGATGTGTTCGGATGGTTAACGGAGGATTTTTCAGCCTTAGAAGGTTGCTAGTGTGATCTGTTATGTGATTTCCTCAGATGCAGAGGGGTGGCCGCAGGTGTGGTCACCGCAGGTGCGAATTGGGCATCGCAGGTGCAGAAATGGTTAAGGGGGAGAAGGACCGCAAATGTGGATAATTGGCCGCACTTGCAAAGTCGTAGGTGCGGTAGATGAAGCGCAGGTGCGGAGTTGGCCTTTTAATGAAATCTCGCAGGTGCGTATCTGGGACCGCAGGTGCGAGAAATGTTTCGCAGGTGCGGTGGTCACTGGGCAGAAAGTATAAAAGGATGCCTTCGCGAATTTTTCTTATATTTCACCATTTTCGAAGACGGGTTTGGAGCTTTTTGAGGGATTTTGAAGAGGGGTTCAAGGGAAACACGTTGAGGTAACATTTTTTTAACCTAATACTCGATTCTATGTTGGTATCTGACTGATTAATCACGAAATTTGTGGGATTTAATGGTGTAATTTGGGGGATTAGGGCTTGTAAATTGGAGACCTTTAATTGGGGATTTGAGGGGTAATTTGATGTCCGATTTTGATGTTCTTGGTATATATAGACTCGTGGGAGGATGAGGATTATTGTGATGTGATTTTTATCGAATTTTGATGTGTGGTCCCAGGGGTCGGGTTTGGCCAATTTCGGGATTTTTGGTTGAATTTGATAAATTTCGAGTGGGCTTCGTTCCTTAGCATATATGATATAAATATGATTTTTGATAGATTTGGAGCAACCAGAGGCCGAGTCTAGGGGAAAAGGCATTGAGGGCTAGGATTTTAGCCGGTTTTGAGGTAAGTAATGTTTCCAAAATTGGTTATGAGGGTTCGAAACCCCGAACTATATGCTATAATGATTATAATTAAGGTGACACACATGCAAAGTGACGGGCGTGCGGGAGTATACTGAGTGATTTGTGGCCTGGCTCATCCCATGGCACCGTCTAGTAGCTATTTCAAATTGATATCCGCACTTTAATTGATGTGGTTAATGTGAACATGCTAGAAATCATGCTAAGTCAAATGCTAGGGCTTCACGCCGAAAATGCTGAGACCCGAGTGGTCGTATATTGTTGTCTCCTTATGTGTTTATTTGATTTTGTATACTCAGTTATTTCATAGCATATCATTTCATGCCTCAGTCTCAGAAATTGTTGAGTTTATATATTTATCATTGTTTCGGGCTAGTTCATGCATCTGTGAGCCCATATGAGCGAGTCTGGAGAGTAATGACTGAGTGAGGCCGAGAACCTGTTATTGAGACAATTATGATATTAGACTGCACACTGCAACGATACTCTGATCATGCCTTCGTTGTCTTGATATAGCGCTTGGGCCAATAGGAGCCCCTCCGGAGTCTTTACACCCCCAGTGGGCGCATTAATATTGAGGGATGTGTCTTCCATGGACATGAATGTTGTACGAAGTTGATGATATGTGAGGGATGGATCGTCCCTGGACATGGATCTTGTCCGAGTGTTGTATCCCAGAGATGGATCTTCTCCGTGGGGGATGGATTGGCCTTTTCCTCAGTACTGAGTGACTACGGTCACCAATGTTTATGCATATTCCGGGATAGATTTTTCCCTGGGCCTGAGAGCTATATACAGTACTGAGTGGACTTCTGTGAGAGAGTTGTGAGCACTATGTGCATTTCCACACTATTGATACATTGGCATGTAAAGTACTGAGATATACCTGGGTTGCTTATCATACCGGTCATATTCTATTTTCATTATCTGTTGAAACTGTGAGCATGCCTAAATTCTGTGTTCTGTTTTCATTACAATTATTGAGGTTTAGTCCATCACTACCTCTCAGCCCGTAGTTTGGGTTCGTTACTTCTGAGTTGGTGTACTCACGTTACACCCTACACCTTGTGTGCAGATCCAGGTACAACGAGACCTGGTAGTGGTTGTTGAGCTGCAGTCAGAGTTCCTTGGGAGGCATCAAGGTAGCAGTTGGCGATCGCAACCTCGATTATCTCCTTCTCGATCCACCTGTCATATTTACTTATTTCAGATAACTTTGTGTCGGTTCTGTATTTTGATACTTTGATGTAGTAGCTCATGACTCGGTGACGCTAGATCTTGGTTCGTGTTTTCTTTTATTTATGTTATCAGTGATGTTAAACCCTTAAATGCTTTTATAAAAAGAGACTCTCGCTATAACTATAATGATTTTTCCTGAAAATAACTTTTAGCGATGAAATGAGTTGCTTGCTTGATTTCACGATAGGCGCCATCACGACCGGATATTTGAGGTCGTGACAAAGGGTGTAAATGAGAAATGGAAGAGACACCTTTTGGATTGCACCTCTCCATATCACCCTTCCTTTGTCTATAAATTTAGAGGCTTTACCTTAATTTTTATATATGGAAAATCTGAAAACTTCTCCCCTCTTTTCTGCATTGTTGCATTATTTTCCAAATGAATATAAGTGTCAAGCGTGATTTTCTCCGTTTGTTGAGTTTGCTGAAGTTCTGTGATTTGTAGCACCACTATCATATAATAGTTATTCCGTTCTATCCTGCGAGGAATTAATCCATAATCTTGGACAATAGTGAGGGGATTAAATTCCTTAAGAGCACACTGTGAATTCAGTGGGCTCAGAATTTTTTTACGTTTTGTTTATCGAACTAACGTTTCTTTATTTATCTGAATTTCTTGTTTCGAGCATAGATTACCAACAATATGAAGGAATTTAATGTGAAATATTTTTCTCTAATTTTGAAAAAAAGGATAGGTAAAAGTCTTGAACAATCATGAACTTCGAGTATGCTGGAAATGGAGAATTGCACATATATTCTATGAGTATAAATTCGAACCTAGGGGCCTTCGTATGAATAACTCAGTTAAGTGCAATTTTCTAAGTGACTTAGTTGCATTTGACTATGCATCATTAGTGAATTGGTAACACCAATCTGGTGAAAGCGTCGGTTCGGCAATCATTAATGTTTTTTTTTTATTTTTTATTTTCTTCCAAAAGTTTAGTCAAACACTTCAACTTTGAAAAAAAGCACTTTTTAAAAAAAAATTACTTTTCAGCTTGGAGATGCTTGGCCATTTATATCAATGTTGTATGATTTAAGATGGGTTATATGAATAATCTGTATTCATAATCTGTATTCTTTAATCTTTACAATATAATTTGCTTCTGAGATAAACTAGAGGTTCTCTAAAGCTCAATTACCTTATACATACACATATCTTTAATCAGACTAAAAAGACACTTGGGCTTATGTTACTTTTACTCAATAATGAATTCTGAAATATTCTAATTATTTTTCTTTTAAAAAAGATTTTCGCAGACAAACCGGAGATATACCACTTTCATATAAAGACACTTTTATCTCAAAAGAAAAGAGGGTGTAACTCAATCTTTAATTGAAACTCTAATTATGATTTGAAAACTTTTTAAGAGGGAATGCATATATTTATAAAGAAAACTCAATTAGGTTTAGTAAATAGCAAACTTTAGTTAAAGCGGATCATTAAATTAATATTATAATAGAAAAATTATCAATTATGTCACCTGATAAGTAAGTTAATTAGAATTAGTCAATTCATAAAATATTATTAATATTAGCTAATTATTTATTTGAAGTAAAAAAATTAAATTTTTGCTTTCTTTTGAGTGAGTGTTGTTGGAATAGATTTGATACATCTTAAGAAGTTTAAATCCCAGTTCTGGAATAATTTGGTAAAGTTTTGAGGTGGTTTGAATTGAAATTTCAAAGTAGAAAATGAACATGGAAAAAAATGATATGTGTATCACACTATGTATCATTCGAGTATATCAGACACACACACACACACACACATATACACACACATATATATATATATCACACTATGTATCATTTGTGTATCACATATGTATTATATTTGTATCAAATGTATATCACATGTATATACATGTATACCTTTGTGTTATACATGCGTGATACATATTTGATACATGTGTCGCATAAGAAATTTTTGAACTCGATTTTAGCTAGGAATTTTGATACTAAATCCGTCTAAATCACCTTCAATCATGTGTTCTATGAATTTTGTATATTGACTCATCTATATGTGTTCTATGAATTTCAACCATACCCATTTTAACTAGGAATTTTGATGCCAAATCACCTTCAATCTTTCTCAAAATTTGTATATCGACTCATCTATATGTTTTCTATGAATTTCAACCATACCCATTGAAAAAGGTCCCTTTTTGCTTAGATTTTTGGAATCTTTTATACACACACACACACACACACACACATATATATATATATATATATATATATATATATATATATATATATGATGCCAAATCACCTCCAATCTTTCTCAATATTTTTATATTGACTCATCTATATGCTTTCTATGAATTTCAACCATACCCATTGAAAAAGGTCCCTTGTTGCTTAGGTTTTTGGAATCTTTTATATATATATATGGAAAATGCGAGAAAAAAATTACGAAGTGTGAAATACATAAAGGAAGCATAGGTTAAGGACGTAAAATGCTAAAGAACTCTCATAAGATTTTATACTATCAAGCATTATATCAAAATATTTTTACGCTCGAGTGCGTTTTTCAATTAATTAGTCCCTCATAAAAGCTGATAATACAATTTAGAAATGCACATACAATGGAGACGTCCAAATTAACGCTAGCTCCGCTATATATATAATTCCGGCTAACGGCGGACATCGACTGTCATCGACGGTGGTGCATCAGGCGGCAATGAGGCGGCATCCACCAACACGGGTGGCCAATTATCGGGACACGACGGTGGAGGAGGTGCACCTGGACTAGTTTTACAAGAGGGAGCAGAGGGAGGAATTGGTACAAATTTTGGTAACATATGACGAAAATCTTTTATTTCCAATAGCTTTCTAGGAGTAGTTGCATTGATTGAAGAATAGCAAAGAGTTGTAAAAAGTAAAACAAGAAGGATTTTCGAAATTGCACTTTGTTTGGTCATTGTAGAGTAATATTTAGGAATTATAAATGTATATGTAGAAGAATGGTTTTACTAGTGAAGGAGCTATATGTTGTATATATAGTTCAAGAAATTAAAGAATGTAACAAATGTACAGGTAATTGTTGAGTTGGATTAATTATTTACTGACCTTTTCTGGTGGAGGATATGATCATTAAAACATTCCTATTTGGACTTATTTCGTAGGTCAAAGGATTAGGAAGGTGGGAATTAATTTATTACTTTGCCTTTCTATTCGGGAGAAATAAATTTAGTTATGTAACAGTTGAATGATTAATTGAGTTTATACTGATTAAAAAAAAAGAAATATTCTCTATTTTATGACAAATCTGATCTCATGGCGTGTTCTCCGCTGACCTCAAAGATATAAGGAATTTTTATTTTATTTTCGATGTTATTGCTAGAGATGCGGACATGATTCTCATTCGTATGGAATTAGAATGATCTGGCGATCAAATTCTTGTTGAGAATTTAATAATTGCGGACACTATTTTCATGGTTAAACTTGTTAAATCATTTTATACTGTTAATATATTATACAAGTATATAATATGCTTACTTTTTTCTTTGTCGGGTCAAGCCTATTTAAGAGTCGCTATTATATGTTAAATTTTGAAGGTCAATTTTTGTTTTTGTTTTTTTGTACTTTGACCACTAAACTATTTAGTAGATCACGTTCACCAAGAACGAAATGACTCGAATTGAATCTTGGTGTATTTGACATTATTTCTTTTAATCGTAATCAAATATATTTCCTTAGCTCACCTTCCTTTTTGTTCCTTGAACGGTTTGAGTAATGGGAGAATGTCGACCTAACACTATAGTGGTAGAACCTCGTGAATGACCTTTTCCAAAGAAAACATAATCACTTTATTATGTTATCCCCGAGTTTTCACCTATTGAATTTGATGATAACAAACCAACATAATTATTAATTAAAAAAATCTTTACTTGTGTAAATTTATTTCTTTGTCACTTTTTCCTTTTTGATACAATTACTCATCAGTGTTGATCTCTTATTCTTCTCTCACTAATTATACAACAAATCTAAAAAGAAATACAATGCTTGTTTGGAGTAAGCACAAAAAGAGTGATAATGGTTCGTTCAAAGTATGTCTGCTTCAAGTCTAGAACAGATGTATATATACTTCGTGAGGCCTTCTTGACTCTTGATTGATGTGAATCTTGAGAGATTACATACCAAGGGAATTGATCCTTGAACCTAATAGCAGATTGATTCTTTCGAAGAATAAGGCCAGGTTTCCGTTTATCTTCCTTGACTTGTGTCCTTGACAGGGCTTTCTTCCTCTGGGTAGATCTTTCCGTTACTTGAGTGATTGATAATGGATCCCCTGATTTCGGGCATTAACGATCTCCAGTGTAAAGCTTTGCACTCTTATTTTTCTTTGATTTTGGGACCTTCTATACTAGCTTCCATCAATCATCTATTAAATCATTGATTGATTCTTCTTCCAGAATTCCGCTGCTTCTTCCTTTTTCATAGCTAGGCATTAATACTCCTCCTTTCCTTTGCTTCCGTTGATATATTGTTTCCTTAGTCCATGCTTGAATGATATGGAATCTTGATTAATTTGTTTTATCCCTTGTGATCCTACATCAAACATGATATATTATTTTTTCATCATTGAAACTCATATTTAACACATTGTTGGTGAGCGAATGAAAACCAATATTGTACGTTATTCGTGAGCGTGATTAAACAATCCCTTGTTCGTTATCGTTTAGCGAGTGAAAATCATTCTTGTAAACGTTGGTGGTGAACGCTTAAAACCACAAAAGTTGTACTCATCCCAAAATACGAAGAGCTCAATACATAACCTCCTTGCAATCCAAGTGGACTAAATTAGGATACCACATTAGTTCTGAACTAATATAAAAATCCATGATGCAATTTACTTTATTGCTTAAATATTTTATTTTTCACAATTACTGTTTGTTATGATTGTGTTCGCAATAAATTTCCGTAGTACGAAAAATAAACTGCAACAAAAATAATATGAAGAACAAATAGATTTTAATGATAAATTTTTGTGAGTACAATTCTATGTATCCCTTGATTATCCTCTCTAAAACTTTCTGTTATTCGAGGGCTTGAGGAGCGTCTTTCTCGAATTTAGGACGACGCACACCTCCTTATGATGTATTTAATGGCCAAGAACGTCTAGAAATACTTTGTTGTTACGGGTTGATCTCCGAGAATAACTCTATTGATCACTCCTTTATTGAAGAACTATCCACTTGATGATTGATCTCTCTATTTGTGGATGCCCTCACCAATTGCGGAATACTTTTCTCCAATTCTCAATGTCCCTAGATAGTTATGTGTTGCATTTTTTTCTTTAAAGGGTGTAAATGAGAAATGGAAGAGGCACCTTTTGGATTGAACCTCTCCATATCACCCTTCATTTGTCTATAAATTTAGAGGCTTGACTTTAATTTTTATATATGGAAAATCTGAAAAATTCTCTCTTCTTTTCTACATTGTTGCATTATTTTTCAAATAAATATAAGTGTCAAGTGTGATTTGCTCCGTTTGTTGAGTTCGCTGAAGTTCTGTGATATCACAGAATAGTTATTGTGCTCTATCCTGGGAAGAATTAATCCATAACCTTGGAAAATAGTGAGGGGATTAAATTCCTTAAGAGCACACTGTGAATTCAGTGGGCTCAGAATTATTTTACGTTTTTTTATCGAACTAACGTATCTTTCTTTATCTTATTCAGATAACTGGTGATGTACAAATCAGCAAAAATAAAAGGGCAGAAGAAAACAAAGTCTAACAACTTGATTAAATACCATTACGAGAATCAAAATACCAAACCCATAATTTGGTGTCAAAACTTCACGGACTATCTACGAATACTACAAATAAGGCGTTTGAACAAAAGTAAATACATCTGTTTCTGGGATAACTAGAACAGAATACAAATGAAGTAGAAGGGGATGCCAAGGCCTGCGGTCGCCTGTATGACTACCTCGGTGTCTTCACGTGGACCGAAGGCAGCCTCCTCGCTCTAAGGTCCGTAGGGTCTTGTACCAGGATTTGCACCAAAGTGTAGAATGTAGTATCAGTACAACCAACCCCATGTACTGAGTAAGTGTCGACCCTAACCTCGACGAAGTAGTGATGAGGCTAGGACACAACAACCAAAATAACCTGTGCAGTTTAACAGTCCACAGAGAAAATAATAACAACGAGAAATAAGCAGCTAAGCATAAAGGAAAGGGGAACATGCTGAGGGGAGGAAATATCAAATAATGGAAATAATGAGATAAAACACAATTTAAATATCAATTAAGCAATAGAATAGTAATACGAAAACAAGTGCACGACATCACCCTTCGTGCTTTTACCTCACAATATCATGGCACGGCATTATCCTTCGTGCATTATCACTCATATCATGGCACGACATCACCCTTCGTGCTTTAAAATCACAATATCGGCACGACATCACCATTCATTCTTTCACACTCTTCCTCACCCAAACACATCAAATGACAGCAATCCAACAAGGAAATTAACAGAGTAAACAAAATAAAACCATAACGTCCCGGCAAGGGAGCCAATAGTGGAATCAGTACCATCCCCGCAAGGGAAAACAGCTATATCCAATCTCACTTAGTACAATACTTCACATAAAAGTCTTCAACTGAAACCAATACTCAAAACTATTCAATATCAAGGAATTTCCACCAACATGGATAACTATAAAGTGAAACTCAAACATTACTTAACGAAAACCACATAAATCACAATATTCGATTCACGGGCATGCTTGACACCAATGTATAGGTACTCGTCACCTCACCTATATGTTGAACACCATACTTACACATAGAAAATAGGACACAACACATATTCCCTCAAGCTAAGGTTAAGCCAAACACTTACCTCGAATTCCACGACCAAACTCAAGGCTCAATTACCGCTTTCCCTTTTGAATTTGACTCCAATTCACTTGTATCTAGACATATTTAACTTAATAACATCAATAAATTCTAAACAATTCAATCCTAACGCTTAATTATAGGTTTTGTATCATTCTTCCCAAAAAGTCAAAAATCGACCCCGGGCTCGCTTGGTCAAAACACGAAGTTCGGACCAAAATTTGATCACCCATTCACCCACGGGCCCGAATATATAATTATTTTTGGAATCCGACCCCAAAACAAGGTCTAAACTCCAATTATTCAAAAAGCTCTAACTCTACCCAAATTCCCAATTTTCTACCCTTAAGAACATGATTTAGGCCCAGAAATCTGATGAGTGTTAATGGAAATTGAGGAAAACGAGTCTAAGAACACATACCTATGGTTTTGTGGTGAAATCCCTCTTCAAAATTGCCCCTAAGCTACCTTGGTTTTGAAAAATATGAAGAAATGACTAAAATCCCGACTTGCTACTGTTTTTAAAAAAAACTGGACACTTACTATATGTTTTCGCGTGCCTTGGCCGCGTTCGGATAGGCTTAATCCCCGAGGCCTACGCGTTCGTGGGCCACAGGTCGCGTTCGCACAACATTATAGGCTACCCACCCCCCAGCTCCTTTCCTACTCTATGCGTTCGCGACTAACTAGGTGCGTTCACGTAGAGTAAACTCCCCAAGACTCCGTGTTCGCGTCTAGTCTATGCGTTCGCATAGTGTAAACCAGCCCCCTTCCCCGTTTGTGCATTGCATTCGCGTGGGTTACCACGTGTTCGCACAGTGTATTTTACCAGAAACCAGCAATTACACAAGATTTTCTAAGTCACAAAAACACTCCGACGCCTATCCGAAACTCACCCGAGCCCTCGGGGCTCCAAACCAAACATGTACACAACCTCAAAAACACCCTACAGACTTACTTGTGCGATCAAATCGCCAATATAACATCTTAAACAACGAATTTAGCATAGAAATCAAAGAAAAATTTCAAAACTTTCAAAGTATCAAATTTCACAAATACGGGTCCGAATCACGTCAAACGACCTCCGTTTCTAGCAAATTTTACAGACACAACTCAAATATCATATTGAACCTGTACCGGGATCCGGAACCAAAATACCGTCCCGATACCATAAATTTCAAATAAAACCAAATTTCCAAAAACTCTTATATCTTCAGGAAAACAATTTATTTCAAAAATTCATTTCTCGGGTCTGGGACCTCGGAATTCGCTTCCGGGCATACGCCCAAGTCACATATTTCCCTACGGACCCTCCGAGACTGTCAAATCATGGGTCCGGGACCGTTTACCCAAAATGTTGACCGAAGTCAACTTAAATCAAATTTTAAAGGCAAACATAAATTATAGTTTCCCCCTCAAAACTTAGTCAACAACTCCGACAATTTAGCCAATTCTTCGAAGGTAACCCTTCACCCGCAAATTTATATTGAAAACTTTAAAGTAAAATCATTTTAAATAGAAAACTTCCTTCGGAAGGTACTTCCTCCGATCTATATATATATACATATATATACTGTACAGGAGAAAAATCATTGAACGTAATCCCTTCAAACAAAAGCTTTTAAAAATATACTTTTGTAGTAGTGGTCTTTCGAATTTAGTTTCCAGTGGAACAAGTGCATGACATCACCCTTCGTGCTTATACTCTCGTCCTCCCCATAGAAATCGACAGATATGACACGTAAATTAAGCAAATTAAGCAAGTCAAGACATGGACAGTGCAACAAGAATTGAGATAAAGGTCAAGTATAGGACAATAATGACAAGTCATACCGAATATGTAAGTACAATAATAACAACTCAAAGTAAGGGCACACGTATACACGAGGAAACAAATATCACATCATAATGCATGCCCCTCGTCCTCACCTGCACGGAAACACCCTTCGTGCCATGAATTCACAAACTATGGCACAACATCACCCTTCGTGCATTAGCACTCATTCGCAATATCACGCACGACATCACCCTTCGTGCTTTTACTCTCAATAATATGGCACGACATCACTCATCGTGTTTTTAATTTCAATAATATGGCACGGCATAAAACCTTCGTGCTTTACACTCTTTCCTCACATGATAATGAATATAAACAATGGCACGACATCACCCTTCGTGCTTTACACTCTTTCCTCACATGATGATGAATATAAAACAATGGCACAACATCACCCTTCGTGCTTTTACACTCTTTTCTCACATGATAATGTAAATAAAATGGCACGACATCACCCTTCATTCTTGACACTCTTTCTCACCCAAACAAATGAAATGATAGCATTCAGACAAGGGAATCAACAACATAAACAATAATAGAAACTCCCATCAAGGGAGTCAACAATGGAAACAATATCATCACCAGCATGAACAAAACAATAATAGAAATCATACTGTCCCGGCAAGGGAGTCAACAATGGAAACAATATCATCAACAACATGAACAATAATAGAAACCATACTGTCCCGGCAAGGGAGTCAACAATGGAAACAATATCATCCCGGTAAGGGAAACAACTATAACCAATCTTGCTTAATTAATTAGCTTCACGAAATAAATCCCAACTTGAATCAATGCTCCGTAATAGGAAATGCCAAGAAAATACCATCAACATGTATAATCATCAAGTTAGGCCTAAGTAGTGCTTAATGAAAGATCATATCAATCAAAATATATGGCCCACGGTCATGCTTGACACCAACATATAATACTCCAATTACTACTAAACAATTATAGGGCGAGGTAATACAAATTTTAGCTAAGTAGGCAGTTTATGAAGAAAAATATAGCATGATGATAGAAGACGTAAAATCTTCAGTCAAGTCAATTAAGATCAAGTAAACAACAAAGGAAATCTAAAAGCAAGTAATTCTAATTTATGCTGGAAGAGATGAAACTAGCAATTTGGAACTCAGTCATAGCAATTACAACTTCATACACATGGGATCTAAGGACCTAAGAATCCTAAAAGGCCAACCTTCTACAAATAAGTCCGAGTATGCACAAACAAGTCACATAACCTAACACGGACTCGCTCAAGCTCTAAAATCACATTAAAAAACGCTGAAACGACGAATCACACCATGAATCAAATTTATGAACTTTCAAATATTCAAACTTCAAAACTCATGCTGAAACCTATCAATTCAACCCGGAATGACGCCAAATTTTGAAGACAAGTCATAAATGATACAACAGACCTACAACCACTCACGAAATTCCATTCCGAGCCCGATATCAAAATTTCACCTACCGGCCGAAATCGTCGAGATTCTAACTTTCGCCGAATTACCTCAGATTACTCTACGGACCTCCAAAACCAATTCCGGACGCGTGCCTAAGTCCAAAATCACCATACGAAGATGTTGGAATTACCCAAAACTCATTCTGAGGTCGTTACATAAAAGTCAAACCTCCGGTCAACTTCCATCGCTTAAGCTTCCAAAACTGAAATTTTCCTTCCAATTTGACTCCGGATCATCTGGTAATCGAATCCAACCACGCACGCAGGTCGATATACACAATGTGAAGATGTCATCAAGCCATTTTTCGCCTCAACTCCCTAAATAGGAAGAGGGGTAGTTTACAAATAGGGGTAATCAATTCGCACCTGACTTCAAGACCTTACCCCACCTAACGGAGCTTAAATTCTCAAAACGACCGGTCGGGTCGTTACATTCTCCCCCTCTTAAAACAACGTTCGTCCTCGAACGTCCCAAGATTCACCTCGAACTCATCCAATCACTGATTGCACACTTCCAACACACACCCGCGGGTGATCCCACTTCACCCCAACCTACATAAGCCTGATGACACCATCACAACTGCAATTTAGCCTTTCTATCACCACTGATAAGCCTCATACCTCAATTTCTCACCTTTTACTCATTTCCAAAAGACCCGATTCTAAATCCATATGCGGCATTAGACTCAACTAGCTGCATCTACTCATGACTACACCCACAAGGTACGACCACACAATATATCACACCACACATAGGCTCAAAATAACACTTCAGATCACAATAGCTGCCTAAAAACAACCCAGCACTTGCGATTAGCCTCATATCTAAAGGGACTCTGTTTCAACCTCTCATAGTACTGATAATGATGAAATAAGCACGATGACCTCATTATTAGACACCCGAATCACCAGCCACAACTAACACTACCGGGCACGCATCCCGTAAGCTGAAACTCAAGAAGCATATAACGGAAATGATTGAATATGAAAAGAGAAACACATAAGGGGAACTATCAAACAAGCCCGACAGGCACTACCCTCTACAAGTACTGACTCACAACTGATACAACAAGGGAAGAATGAAAACATATAAACAAATCATAAGGATCCCATACTGATAAAATTTCCACTGTGGTACTCAGCCCGGTCCAAACATATCGAATCATAAAATCTCACGAGGACACAGTCCTCAACTCTAAATCACATACCGAAAATATATCATACCAATTGAAATCTCCCACTAACTCATCTTGGTTGATAAAAATCATAACGCTCACTTAACTCACACCTCGATAAGGGATCAAATCACAGCTTGTAAACAAAATATTTAGGAAAAATCACATAAAGCTTACCATGATGGATACCAAGGACTCACTTCTAGTCTCACCACTCTCAATGATGAATGAAAACAATGATAGACACGTGCTACCACTCATAGAATCTCCCAACAGGAGTAAACACGAACATAGAGTGTGAAGCATGAAACTCACTCATAAATGAAGCAACAAATAAGGGATTCGTCTCGACTAGCAGAACTATAATGAAATACAAATGGTGCCCCTCTGTAACAGATCAAAACATACATGTATGATAACATCTGGCATAACGGCCTCCAACCTACTACACCGAACACACCAATGGGCCGGGCCTCCCCCTCTTGGGTGCTCTCTACTCACCTGAATACCCTGTTGTGACACACCTGTCTGGATCCTGGAATAACCTCTCACCCTGTGACTGGTATCTCCATACTCAAAACAACCTCTCTGCCGACGTGGCTATGGAAACTGTGCAATATGAGTACTCTGAGACTCATGAGTACCTGAAACCCTATGCGAAGCTGCTAATGCAACTGAACTAGCTGACCCACAAAACCTCTACCATGCCGTACCATGCCTCCATAATAAGGACCAGTAGATATCTCCGATTTATGAGGCCCCTCACCTCCCTGACCTCTCTCTCCTAATCTCGTCTTTCCTCTCGCTCTCGGTCCCACATGCCCTCTAACCGGTGAGCGATCCCTACTACCTGCTGGAATGAGAGATCTGACTCCAACTTTCGAGTCGTGTTGAACCAAATACCATGCCTGAGCCCCTCAATGGATCTACGGACCCGTCTCCTAACTGAAGCAACCAAGGGAGGTGCATACCTGACCGACTCACTGAATTTGATGGCATACTCTAATACTGACATAGCACCCTGGAGCAGCTACTTAAACTCTGGGCGCCATGCATTTCAGAGGGACTGAGGTGCCAACTTCCTCAAAAACTTCTCTGAAACCTGAATCCATGCAAGTGAAGCTAACTCGACCTGGCTAACCCAACTCATATGCCCGCCACCACTGACAAGCCGTTCCTCTGAACTAAGATGTGACAAAAGCAACCCCACTCGACTCCGCAATACCCGTAGTACGGAGAATGCAGTGACACTCCTCTAGAAAAATCTAGCATCATCCGTCGCCAATCCACTGAAAATAGGAGGGTGGTATCCCTTGTACCTCTCAAGTATGAGCTTTCCTCCCTCAGATGTTGCTGCCCTACCCACGGGCTGAACTGAAACCACATGCTGTGCTACCATGACAACTAGAACCTAACCAACATGATCTCGCTGTTCTCTAATGTAGATGGCGGGAGTCTGAACTCCTCCCCTGATCTGTGGAGTAGCTGGTACACCTGGAATCAATCCGGTTCTCCAACTAGGAATACTAGCGGCTCCTCTACGGCTGCTCTGGTAGGTTCCCTAACTGCGGCATGTGCTTCTTGTCGACCTCTGCTTGTTCCCTAGCGACATCTGCCTCGGGGGTAATATCATCAGGAACCGCATCTCGTGTCCTCACCATCAGTGAGAGAATGGAACGATAATTTCAAACTTTAAGATCAATGAACTCACACGATAGGAATGAAGGAAGTGAAATTGTCCTAATAGTTCCGTAGCCTCTCGAAGATAAGTACAGACGTCTCCGTATCGATCCGCAAGACTCTACTAAACTCGCTTATGACTCGTAGCACCTATGAACCTAGAGCTCTGATACCATCTTGTCACGACCCGATTTTCCCTCCGTTGGGTTTCGTGACGGCACCTAGTCTTAAGGACTAGGTAAGCCTATTATTAACAAACATCAATTATAATATAAGAATAGTTTAAGTGCTTTTTGAATTAAATCTCATCACTTTACACTTCTTCCTAGAACCCGATAAGTACAACAGTGCAATAGAAACATAAGATGGTGACTCCGAAACCGCGAACGCTGAAGCGGTTTTACCTTGAGTCTCCACAATAGCAACCGCGCTACTAATAATCAATCGGCTGGCTATGTAAATCCTGGAATCTGCACAAAAATACATAGAAGAGTAGTATGAGCATACCAAAGCGGTGCCCAGTAAGCATCAAGACTAACCCCGGTGAAGTAATGACGAGGAATAGTCAAGACACCCACTGGTCTGATAAACTAAACATGCATAAGTATAGGAATGACATGACATGACATCTGTCTAATGACTACACGATATAATTAACAACATAACAAGTACAAAGCGGAAGGAAAATACAGCAAATAACAACAGAACATCGTAATATTACACAAAATAAAGGACGGAAGTACGAATCAAAAGCGTAAATCAAAACACAGTAAAAAGAAACAATAGTAACTCGGCACTGCCATAATTTCCCCCTCAAACCTTAGTCAACAACTCCGACATTTTAGCCAATTCTTTGAAGGTAACCCTTCACCCGCAAATTTATATTGAAAACTTTAAAGTACAATCATTTTAGATATAAAACTTCCTTTGGAAGGTACTTACTCCGATCTATATATATATATATACATATATATACTATGCAGGAGAAAAATCTTTGAACGTAATCCCTTCAAACAAAAGCTTTTAAAAATTTACTTTTCCGGTAGTGGTCTTTCGAACTTAGTTTCCAATGGAACAAGTGCACGACATCACCCTTCGTGCTTTTACTCTCGTCCTCCCCATAAAAATCAACAGATACGACACGTAAATTAAGCAAGTAAAATACATGGACAGTGCAATAACAATTGAGATAACGGTCAAGTATAGGACAACAATGACAAGTCACACTGAATAGGTAAGTACAACAATAACATCTCAAAGTAAGGGCACACTTATATACGGGGAAACAGATATCACATCATAATGCATGTCCCTCGTCCTCACCTGCATGAAAACACCGTTCGTGCCATGAACTCACAAAGTATGGCAGGACATCACCCTTCGTGCATTAGCACTCACTCGCAATATCACGCACGACATAACCCTTCGTGCTTTTACTGTCAATAATATGGAACGACATCACCCTTCGTGCTTTTAATTTCAATAATATGGCACGACATCAACCTTCGTACTTTAAAATTTTTCCTCACATGATAATGAATATAAACAATGGCACGACATCACCCTTCGTGCTTTACACTCTTTCCTCGCATAATAATGAATATAAACAATGGCACGACATCACCCTTCGTGCTTTACACTCTTTCCTCGCATAATAATGAATATAAACAATGGCACGACATCACCCTTCATGCTTTACATTTTTTCCTCACATGATAATGAATATAAACAATGGCACGACATCACCCTTCGTGCTTTTACACTCTTTCTTCACATGATAATATAAATGAAATGGCACGGCATCACCCTTCGTGCTTTACACTCTTTATCACCCAAACAAATGAAATGATAGCATTCAGACAAGGGAATCAACAACATAAACAATAATAGAAACCATACTGTCCCGGCAAGTGTGATGACCCAAGGGGTCATTTTATGAATTTAGACTCTGTTCTATGCTTAATAGCCATAAAAAGACTAATTTTAAATACCTCGATTTGCATGCGCATTCCGAGCATGAAACCAGAAAGCTTTTATGTGAAAATATGAGAAATAGTGATTTCTAGAATTTAAATTTTATTATAGTTGACTTTAGTCAATATTCTGAGTAAACGGACCCAGATCTGTGTTTCGATGATCTCGGGATGTGCGCAGTAAAATATGGGACTCGGGCATATGCCCTGAAATGAATTCCGAGGTCCCAAGCTTTAGAAATCAATTTTTGAAAGAAATTATTTTGCTGAATTATTAATGAAATAAAGAAATGAATTAACGTTTGAAACAGTTGGTATCGGGCCCGTATTCTGAATCCGGAGCTCGATACAGGTTTATTATGATATTTAATCCTTGTCTGTGAAATTTGGTGAGAATCAAAATTTATTTGACTTGATTCGGACGTCCGGTTGATAAATAGTGAACTTTAAGTGTTCTTGAGAAAAATAATGAGTTTTGAGGTTTAGTTCATAATTTTACATGTTATTTTCATGATTTTATCACACGAGCAAGTCTGTATGATGCTTTTAGACTTGCGTTCAGGTTTGGTTTAGAGCCCCGAGGGCTCGGGTGAGTTTCAAATAAGCTTGGGTTGTGTTGCGCTCGTTCTTTCTTATGCTTCGACGTCATATCTTCAAGCATAAATGATATCATATTGAACAAATGAGCTTCGATTTCTATTTTGAATGAATTATTAGATCCTATCTTAATTATGGATCCGTAGCAAAAAGAATCATCGAATATGGACATCGTATGAGGATTTTATGGTCATTTTACTAAGGTTGCCAGATTTTTCAAGTTAATTACGAAATTGTCACTGACAGCGTATTAAAAATCTGCATTATTTGCAAATATTAAAACCTACATATCTCCTTCAAAAGCCTAACTTGACTAGAATTTCAAAAGGAATCCATTGGAGGCATAAAATTCGAGTTTCAGAATAATTTAACACGATAAACGAGGCAGAATAACTGGCAGAAAAACATATATAAAAAAGCAGACTTCTTCTTTTTCAAATTTTCGAACCCCACAGCCCTAGGAACGAATTTCTTCACCAAATATCATTCCCAAGTCTTAGGTAATCAATTTTAAACTTTACTCTTTCAATTACTCATTGTTTTTCATCACTTTTAAATCGAAAACTAAGAATTTTCATGTTAAAAATTGAGGGTTTGGTTAGAATTAGGGAATTTTGTAAAAATCGAATCTTTACCTCGAATTGAGGCTGGATTTCAAAACTAATTATATATTTGGGTTCTTGGGTGAATGGGTAAACATAATTGAGTCCGAACTCCCAGTTTAGACCAAGCAGGCCCGGGGTTGGGTTTTCGCTTTTTTTAAAGAAAACTTAGGAAAAATTATAATTTTTAATAAAATTAGTTCCTTTAGCCTTAATTAATGATATTGAGTTAATTATGATTAGATTCGAGCAAGTTAGAGCAAGATTGTCACGACCCCAAATCCTAAACCGGCCGTGATGGCACCTATCATGGAACTAGGCTAGCCAATAACGACATGTTCACAATTTCTTTCAACATCCCATTCCAAGATCCAAGAATTTCATAAATATACAATGTTTACTAAATAAAGTAGGCCAATAAACAGTGCCACCAACTCCAAAACCCGGAGCCAACAAGTCATGAGCATCTAGAAGAATAAGCCAAAATATACTATCATAATACAAAACCTCCGAATGAAAGCTAGATACAACAAGAAGGGAAAAACATAGATGATGCGGACGCTAAACAACTACCTCTATATCCCGCAAATCCGGCTCCGTACGGAAAAAGATGGCTAATGCTCGATATCTGCACCTGAATCTGCACACAGAGGTGCAGAGAGTAACGTGAGTATGCCAACTCAGTAATGAAAATAAATAAAGTCTAAGCGGCAAGGAAACTCATAAAATAAATGCCATCAAATCACAATATACACAGCCTTACTTTCCAATGGTATAACATAGATGTATGAAATCGTCATGCCTTAAAACCAACTTCAGAAAAATCCTTTGAAAAATGTATATTTTTCAACAACTTCAACTGAAAGGTTTAGTGATAAAATGAAGTGAATCATATAGAGGCCCCTTGGGCAAAACATATTTCATAAGCTCAGAGTGAAAGTAGTAAAATTATAAGTAGCCCCTCGGGCAAAACATGTATCATAATCAGCCCCTCGGGCATGCCTCACAGTCACTCATAATCAGCCCCTCGGGCATACCTCACCATCACTCGTAATCAATCCCTCAGCACCTCACAGTCACTCATGCTTCCCAATCACTCGTCACTCGGCACTCTGTAGATACCTGCGCTCACTGGGGGTATGTACAGACTCCGGAGGGGCTTATACAACCCAAGCGCAATAAACAAGCCAAATCATGGCATCAATCACTCTCAGGAACTCGGCCTCTCTCATATCATAACATCCTCACAATATTGGCCCCTGGCCTCACTCAGTCAGACACTCTCATCATGCCACTCGGGCCATAAATAAACGGGGTTCTCGACCCAAATTAGTATTTCATTTCAAGAAATAGTAATATCATCAAATAGGAGTGTCAACAATTTCACAAGAAAGACTGAGTGTAAAATCATAGTTTTAAAGTAGTGAGAATATCAGTAAAATCGACCCCAAGGGGTTAAAACAGATCGACACTAGGCCTCAAATATAGCTTACAACCCAACTATATCAAATCATAGCAATACTGTAAAACATATGCTTAAAAAGCAGTTTCGCAACTCAATAGTTGCCTAAAAAGGAACATATTTCCAAATTTTCAGTTCGTGCACGCCCCAAGCTCATCATCCAGTGTGTGCGTCACTCCAAATCCGTGAAGGGATGTAAAGTCCGGTGTTTCATACCCTCAGGACATGATTTATAACCATTACTTACCTCTACCGGGCCACAACACTTGTCCGCAATTCTCTTGCCCCTCAAATTGCCTCCCAATTGCTCCGAATCTAGCCAAAACAAGTTTAACATCATCAATATATATCAAAGGAACTCAAGCCAATTGAAAATTATCAAATTATACAAGAATCTCGAAGTTCGGCCAAACCCGAGCCCCGAGCCCACGTCTCGGGATTCGATAATTTTTACATCATTAGAAACCTCGTCCTCCCACGATTCTACTCATACCAAAATCATCAAAATTCAGATCACAATTGCGTACCCAAAACCTCAAAATAAATTCATATTCTCCACCCCCTTCTTCCCAACCTTTTCCTACTTAAATCCTTATATTTTCAAGCCTAATCCGAACAAAATAGCATAGGAACGATGTTAGTAACCAAAGAACTTACCTTTACTGAAGAATCTCGAGTTTCCTTCTCCAAATCGCTTTCAAAGAACTCCTCCCGCATGCAAAAATGGTGAAAATAAGAGAATTTTCGCGGAGGGCCGTTATATACTATTTTTTCCAGTCATTTCCGCACCTACGGACATTTAGTCGCACCTGCGGACTCGCACTTGCAGTCCCACGTGCGCACCTACGGACTCGCACTTGCGGTCCTAGGTGCGCACATGCGGAATCCCACTTAACGGACCAATTATGCATCTGTGGCCACTCCTCCGCGCCTGTTACTTCGCAGGTGCGGCCAAAAATTAGCACCTGCGGAAAAATCCCCTGCCTAGCCTTTTCGCACTTGCACTTTGCCCATCACACCTGTGACATCGCACCTGCGGCTGCCCGACCGCAGGTGCGGTCAACACCAGGACTTCACACCAGCAATTATTGCTGATATTTTCCAAGTCCAAAAACCCCGCCAACCATCCAAAATCAATCCCGAGCCCCTCGGGGCCCCAATCAAACATACCAACACACCCCATAGCATTATTCCAACTTAGTCGAGGCTTCGAAACACCAAAAACAACACGAAAACACCAAAATAACATCAAATTCAAGCCTATGAACTTTGAAACTTCCAAAGTTCACCAACTACGCCGAAACCAACCAAAACATCTCCGATTGGCCTAAAATTTTGTAGACATATCCAAAATGACATTACAAACCTGCTCTAACTTCCGGAATTATATTCCGACCCTAGTAGCCTATTTTCCACTGCCGCCCAAAAATTTCCAAAAACTAACTTTCGCCAATTCAAGCCTAATTCTACACCGGACATCACAAAAATATTCTGAACACACTCTTAAGTCCCAAATCACCTAATGAAGCTATCCGAGCCATAAAATCCGCATTCTGAGGTTGTTTACCAATAAGTCAACCCTCAGTTGACTTTCTCAACTATTAGCCTTATTTAAGAGACTAAATTCCTCAATTCTCACCATAATCACTCCGGACCCAAACCAACTGACCCAACACAACAAAAACAAGCTAGCAATATATAACAAATGCAGAAATGGGGGAAACGGGGTAAAATCTCGCGGAACGACCGACCGGGTCCTTATATCCTCCTTTTCTTAAACAAACATTCGTCCTCGAACGGGTCTAGAAACATACCTGGAGTCTCGCATAAGTGAGGATATCTGTCCCGCATATCCCGGTCGGTCTCCCAGGTGGCATCCTCCACCGGCTTCCCTCTCCACTGAACCTTCACTGAAATTATATCCTTGGACCTTAGCTTCCTGACCTGAAGACAAAAAATAGCCACTGCTCCACCTCATATGACATATCGCCCTCGAGCTGAACTGTGCTGAAGTTCAAAACATGGAAGGGTCACCAACATACTTCTGGAGCATGGAAACATGGAATACTGGATGAATACTCGATAAACTGGGAGGCATAGCAAGCCTATAAGCCACCTCCCCAACCCTCTGAAGCACCTCAAATGGCCCAATGAACCTAGGACTCAGCTTCCCTCTTTTCCCGAATCTCATAACACCCTTCATGGGTGACACCTTCAGCAACACCTTATCCCCAACCATGAAAGACACATCTCGGACCTTCCGGTCCGCATAACTCTTCTGCCTAGACTGCGTCGAGCGAAGCCGCTCCTGAATCAACTTTGCCCTACTCAAAGCATCCTGAACCAAGTCTGTGCCCAATAGCCTAGCCTCGCCCGGCTCAAACCAACCAACAGGATATCTGCATTTCCTACCATATAGAGCCTTATACGGAGCCATCTGAATACTCGACTGATAGCTGTTATTATATGCACACTCTGCTAGTGGCAGGAACTGGTCCCATGAACCACCAAACACTGTGCTCAACTCAACCTGAGTACCCAACTCTCTCTGAGCGACTCTCCAAAATTGAGATGTGAATGGAGTATGATGTGTGGCTAGAATTCGTGATTTTAAGCATTATATCCCTCGCATTTTATGAGCTTTAA
>ML409807.1:75602-184356 GCA_005239525.1 Nicotiana knightiana | reverse complement strand
CTTTCCCACCCCGTGAAAGTAACTAAATCGAGTGTTGGTCTCGACCTCTATTGCATGTTGTTAACCGTCCCTTCCAATCAGTCCAGGAGGAATTTAGGACTTCTATCCTATAAGGGAGGTGCTAGGCAGACCCTCAGGTTTTTAAGGTAAAAATTACTAAGGCGACACATAATAAAACATAAAGGACTTCAATTAAGGGGATCAGGGAATACAAATAAAAGGCTCAAGTATACCTCCACACATAGTACACATAAATAACATGACTTATACACAGTTAAGGTCCAGATTCAGGTTCAGATCCTAAGCATGGTATCTAAGTGATAACACAAAGACAGATTTATTGCATAACTCAGAGAGTTAATCTTAATCAGGCTTGCCTACATGTTTTAAACATGCTGACAGTTGAACACTAATCATAAAGGACAGTTCTGGTTTTATTTCTTTATGGCTGATTACCTAAGACTTTCCTAGGCGTGTAAAAGTTATGATGACAATTGCAGTTCTAAGTGTTGCAAATATTCAGAGACTAATTACCAGTTTGTTAGAACATGAGGACTGTTTTATACATCTTTATTTAGACTAAGTGTAGTTAAATGAGTACGATCCTATAACATGATGTCTAATGCATAATGATGCATATGTAGTTGCTAAAACAGGATCTCTAAATGCACATAGAATCACAACATTATGCACAGTTTCAGGAATAACATAGTTGACAGTTTTTAATGTTGTTTATCTTAAAAAAATAGGTCTTCTAAGTACGGAGCATATTTGCAGCATGATGAGTGCAACACATTTATCCTAAGACAGGATTTCTAAATGAAGTTTCAGAACATGTTTACAAGGCAGAACCACATAATAGGCAATTTATTTTGTTGGTATTATTTACCTATAGAAAGGATTTCAAAGTGATGATGAGATGCTGAAAACAGTACATATAAATCCTATATAGCATGATATTTAATGCATGGCAAGCTTGGCATGTTGTACCTTAACATGGCTGATATTGCGCATAGAGAGAGTAAACCTAGGAAGCATGATTTCTACCCTTGATTACACTACAACATGCATATTACCCACCCCTTTTCACTATCCAACCCTAGAATTGTTTACAATTATTTATTACAGACCATTGAATAGGAATTACATAACTGAAAGTAAGGAAAATAAGAAGTTAACTATAGGGAGCCTATAGTATAGGCCCAGATCTCTATGTCCTCAATGCCAAGTAATGTTTCACAGCCTTTTAACAATCCGGATATGTCAGAGTTCCCTAAAGACCTCAAGGGATCCCCGGCAGTGCTCACACCCAGATTTCATAGCCAAGATAGAGAGTAAGTGTAGTGTGGAATGGCCAACCTTTGTGTGTCGAAGTTCAGAGGGAGCTCAAGGGTCCCAAGGCAATGGTCACATAGAGGGGGCAAAACTTAATGATCTAAGAGTAGAGTGAGAGTGCTCGACATAGTTTTGAAAAGGTTAAGTAAGAAAACGGGTTTTGAAAAACGTAAGTAAGAAAACAGTTTTGAAAAGGGAAACTTGATTGAAATAGTTTTATAACAAAGAAGTTTAACCACTAAAAGGGCAGGAACACCAACAAGTTCAACATCACACAAAGGACCAGGAACAGTCCAACAGTCACAAGCAGGGGCAATGGGATTTGAGGGACAAATACAGAGCATGTGAGGGCATAGGATTATACTAACATAATAGGACCAAATAGTTCAAGACAGTAGGATTTACCCTAATCAAACTAATGTAGCAAACATAGGACTAAAGATTCACATAGAACATGTATCAAGTACATAAAGACATGCTAGTTATGACAAATAGAGTATAACTTATCATTCTGAATAGAGTTCAGGATCCTAGATACATGTTGAACAACAAAATAATAAGTAAAAGCAAATTAGAAACACAATGAATTGCAACAGTAGTAGAAACATGTTGGTTTGAGAGCTGAAATCTGAATTAGAACATACAAGTGAAGTGAAGAAACCAGTAACACAAACAGGAAGTAGGAGATGCACAATAGTTAGCCTTGGCTTGAAGCCGGCTAACTTAGAATAGTAGTAACTAGCACAGAAAAAAGAGAGAGCAGAGAGTTTTTAGTTGTGTGAGAGAGAGTTGAACAGATTAGTTCGCGTGTTTGTGTTGGTGAAAGACTAGAGTATTTATAGTTGAAAACAGGTAGTAAAATAAAGTAAGAATCATAGTAGCATGGTAATTAAGGAACTCAGAATCAATCAGTCAGCTATCAAGGCAAGTACTCCCTTAAGTTAGGGGAGTTTAATTCAAACGGTAAGAACCGGTATCCTATAAGGCAAGAGAAAATCAGTACATGACTAGTAAGGAAAGAATCAAGGCTCAGTAAGCATAGAGTAGTCAATTAGGGCTAAGTTAAAAAAAACTACAATTAAGGACTGATTCAGTAAACAAAATAAAGTACTACAGAAAATAAGGTAATGGAATCAGTTAATTTAAGCAGATGAATAGAATTTTAGGGTTTTAAAAGAAAACCTTTCAATCAAACCATCAAATAAGGAAATCAGAATCAAATCAAGAGAGGGTTATGATTCTATACTTCAACATATAAATAGGGAAGGACAAACAGTCGTAGCAAACAGGAAAGTTCAGCAATATTGACAGAAAGAAGCAAGAGACGAACAAATCCAGATGAATACAATCACACAGAGGTGATACAAGTAGGATAAAGACTCAGTAAAACCCCATTCAAAGCCTTGTAACCACAAAAACTTAACAAGAGTCGAGTAGTCACACTAACACACAGAACAAAACAAAGAAGATCTAAAACTTAGGGCTTTTAACAGAGGCGAGTCGAAAAAGCAGTAAGAACATAGAATCAGTCAAGATATGCAAGGAAAAGTTTTAAACATACAGAAAAATTAGTTTAAACAAGTGTAGAAGGACTCTGAGAAACCCTAACCTTAAAGAAAGTAAAAACGACTTAAAGTTGATGATTTTTCAAAAGAAGTGTGAGAATAGTGTAAAACATAGAAAGAAAAAGACTTAAATCGTTAAAAATAGCACAGATCTAAGAGATTCAAACAAAAGATAGGGTTTCAAAGGAAACCCAAATAGAAACGGAAAAACCTGTTATAAACTTTAAAGATCGTAGCAAATATGGTGTGATTTTGCCTAAAATCACACTGGAGAAGTCATGAACAACCAAAACAGCAACCCTAGACAAAAGTCGGCATGGCTCGGGGCCCTTGAAGGCCTCAAAGATGATGAGCAAGGCGAGGGGGAAACCATTGGAGGCTTGGGGTTGAAAGGTGGTCGCCTGAGATGGCCGGAGAGGGAGGAGGTGGTTGAAGGAGGCTAGGGTTAGGTTGAGAGAAGAGAGGATATGAGACAGATTGAGGGTGGCGGAATCTCAAAAATGAGATAGGGTTAGTGGTCTTTAGGATTAAAAAAGGAAAGGGCTCGTTTGGACCGTTGATCTAGGGGATCAACAGTCAGGATTAGATCGGGTAGATGGGTTCGGGTTTGGGTAGGAGTTTATAGGGTCTGGGTCTGGGTCTGGGTCGGATTAATTGGGTAGGAAATTAGTCCAGGAGTGGGTTCAATTTGGGCTATAATTGAAAGCCAAATTTGGCTATGATTTAAATAGCCAATTTCCCTATTTTAATTTTAATAAAATAATAAATAATTTTCTGAAAATAATTTTTTCTACACCAAAATGATTAAAAATGTATGATTATCATTTTAAAAGTATATGGTCCAATTTTACACTTATAAGATATAATTATACATTAAAATGGGCTAACATTGCAATTATATGCAATTTAGCTTAAAAATACCAAATTTAATTATAAAAATGTATAAAAATTATATTAAATACATTTTGATATAAGTATAGAAATTAAATGAATAAATCATCACAACAGTAATTTTGGAAATAATTATTGTGGATTTTATGAATAAAAGGGGAGAAAAATAAATCAATTTAAACCCTTAAAATTATGGGAAAAATTATAAAAACCTTGTGTATGATTATATCTGCATATATATGCCATTTTGAAGGTATTTATGCATACTTAAAATATATAGGGAAAAATTGGGAATCAACATGAACTTAGAAGGCAGACAATGAAGATGGATGCTCCCAAGAAGGAAAGAAGTCTGGCACCGAGAATCACTGAGGGAATAGATCTGTAGGAATATGAAATGGCTATGATCACCAAGGAATTCCGACACTATCTCATCAGGAAAAAGGGCATCTCAAGAGGTGGAAACTACAACAAGGCAAAGGCACCAGAAAAACCCACCAACGAGGGATGCTACAAATGTGGAAAAACTAATCATCACATCAAGAACTGTCCTCAGTGGGAAGTTGAATGGAAAAGGGAAAGATATGAACGAAGGAACCCGAAGAAGGAACTGGTTCATCCCAAGAAAAACACAACATCAACAAAAGCTATGGTTGCTGCTTGGGGAGAAAGTTCAGATGAAGAATCAGATGATGAATATGGAGATGAGCAAGCACTCATGGAAATTGGTGAATCAGATGAGGAAAAACTCTCTGAATCATTATTTAAAAAAAAAAGATTAAGTTCTTGTCCAAAGAAAAACTCTCTGAATCATTATTTAACTTCATTGATGATTCTGAAAAAATAAATAAAGAAAAAGAACAGATGTCTAAGGAGTGTGTAATGTTAAAAGCAAAGTGTAAGAACCTGGAGCTCAGAGTAAGTGAATCTGTAAATTAAAACACTGCCTTGAAGAACCAGGTTCATCCACTTGAAACTAAGGTTGAAACTAGGAACTAGCAAGAAAACAGCTAACAACTCTCAACTCATGTTAGAAGAAAATGTAGGCGGACTAAAGGATGAGTTGTATAATAAAGATGAACAGATAAGAGTGCTAAAAGAGGAACTTGGAAAGGTCAAACATTAACTGGATCAAACATGCAAATGGAATAAATCTTCTGATGCCTTGACATGGCTTCAAGAAAATCACAGTAGCAATAGAAGTGGACTTGGATTTGGGGAGTCAACTACCTAAATGGGATCCCAAAAGTAAGTACCTCACACTTCCTGAGAATAAAATCTGCACCCATTGTGGTAAGACTGGTCACTACAAAATTGAATGCAATGCAAAAAGAGCAGGCCAATCAAAGGAATAAAAGTTTTGTTCGAAAGAAAAATTGGCTTCCAAATTGGGCCAGAAGAATCTTAATTCATCCTTTTTCTCATTAAGACTAACCCATGATTTTCTTTTGCAGGTTCAAGTGAAAGGGAACAATCAAATATGGTACTTGGATAGTGGATGCTCAAAGCACATGACAGGGAACAAGGAACAGTTCCTTTCACTTGAAAACCTCAAAGGAGGAAATGTCTCCTTTGGAAATGGGAAGAAAGGTGAAACTATTGGGGTTGGTAAGGTAGGTAGGATGACACACGTTCCATTGAGAACGTTTACTTGATAGATGGCTTGAAATATAACCTAATCAGTGTGTCACAACTGTGTGACAGAGGTAACCTGGTTGCATTCACTTCTACAAAATATTTTGTGATTAATCTTATCACTGACAAGATTATTTTGCAGGGAAAAAGAGTGAATAATATCTATATCATAGACCTGTCCACACTATCAGAAAACGAATTAAATTGTTTGAGTGTGTTGGACAGTGATCCCCTCCTTTGGCACAAAAGACTTGGACATGCTAATTTAAATCAACTCAACAAACTAGTCTCCAAGGACCTAGTAATAGGTCTCCCTAACATTAAGTTAAAGGAAGACAAAGTTTGTGAGGCTTGTGCAAGGGGGAAGTAGGTAAGATCATCTTTCAAAAGCAAGAAAATGGTAAGTACCACCAGGACGATGGAACTGGTCCATATAGACCTATGTGGTCCTATGAGAACATTAAGCAAAGGGGGTAAGAGATATGTAATGGTGCTTGTTGATGACTATTCTTGATTTAACTGGACATTATTTCTAACATCTAAAGATGAAGCATTTGACATGTTTACTTCTTTTTTTAGAATAATACAGAAACAATTAGGAAATCAACTTGCATCAATAAGGTCTAATCATGGCACTGAATTTGAAAATGCAAAGTTTGCTGAATTTTTTGATGAACATGGCATAGATCATAACTTTTCTTCCCCTAGAACTCCACAACCAAAATGGAGTTGTTGAAAGAAAGAACAGAACCCTTGAAGATATGGGTAGAACCATGTTTCTTTCTAGTAAACTACCGCATAGCTTCTGGGCAGAAGCAATAAACAATGCATGCTACATCATAAATAGGTGCATAACTAGACCATTTGTAGAGAAGACTCCCTACGAGTTACTTAAAGGGAGAAATNATAAATAGGTGCATGACTAGACCACTTGTAGAGAAGACTCCCTATGAGTTACTTAAAGGGAGAAAGCCCAATATATCCCATCTTAGGACTTTTGGCTGTAAGTGCTTTGTGCACAACAATGGCAAAGACTCCCTAGGTAAGTTTGATCCCAGAAGTGATGAGGGAGTATTCTTGGGATATTCTTCACATAGTAAGGCTTATAAAGTGTATAACAAAAGAATTATGTGTATTGAAGAGAGTGTGCATGTTGTTTTTGATGAAACTAACATTGTCTCTGAGAGACAGGAACAAGTAGATGAAGAAATTGGGCTAGTCAGAAACTGAAACCAAACTGGAGCGACACTGGAGGAAGGAACGGTTGATGGAACAGGTTCATCCATCCCAGGCAACATGCCAGGGGGAACTGAGCAACAAACTAATTTCCAAACCTCATTGGAACCTATTCCTGATCATGTTCCTCAGCAACAAGACATTGTAGGATCTTCAAGTAATACCTAGTTGGTTGTGAAACCACACAGATATCAAAGCTCACACCCCATTGAAAACATTATAACTAATCCAACATCTGGAATCATAACCAGATCCTCTTTGAAAAATCTGCGTGCGTTTGATGCTTTTCTATCCTTGATTGAACCTAAAAATATTGTTGAAGCTTTGCAGGATGCAGATTGGGTAAATCCAATGCAAAAGGAACTCAACCAATTTGAAAGGAGTCAAGTTTGGCATCTGGTACCTAGACCCTTTGATAGATCAGTGATTGGCACAAAGTGGATATTCAGAAACAAACTTGATAAAGATGGAACAGTTACAAGAAACAAAACAAGATTGGTGGTTCAAGGATACAGACAGGAGGAATGAATAGACTATGATGGAAGCTTTGCTCTTGTGGCAAGGTTGGAAGAAATTAGTCTCCTCGTAGCCTTTGCTTCTTCCATGGAATTCACCCTTCACCAGATGGATGTCAAGAGTGCCTTTCTGAATGGCTATCTCAAGGAAAAAGTGTTTGTAAAGCAGACTCCGGATTTTTAAAACAAGGAGAATCCTGATCATGTGTACAAGCTTGACAAAGCACTGTACGGACTCAAGCAAGCTCCAAGGGCATGGTATGAAAGGCTTTCAAAATTCCTGCTGGAACATGACTACAAGAGAGGTAAAATTGATAGTATCTTATTCTTGAAGGAAAAGGTAAAGATCTTTTGGTAGTGCAGATATATGTAGATGACATAATATTTGGGCAACTTCTGAAAAGCTAAGTAAAGAATTTGCTAAACTAATGGGGAGTGAATTTGAAATGAGCATGATGGGTGAGCTTAACTTCTGTTTAGGCTTACAAATTAAACAAAATTCAAATGAAACTATGATCCATCAACAAAAATATGTGAAATATTGCTTAAAAGATTTAAAATGGAATACTCAAAGGAAATTGACACTCCTATTGCAACAACCACAAAATTAGATGTAGATGAACCTGGTTCATCTGTCGATCAAAAGTTGTATAGAGGAATGATTGGTTCATTGTTGTATCTTACTGTCAGTAGACCTGACATTGTCTTCAGCATAGGGCGTTGTGCAAGATTTTAGGCTAATCCAAAGGAATCACACTTAACTGCAGTGAAGAGAATCTTGAGATACCTTAAAGGCACCACAGACCTCTGTCTTTGGTATCCTAAAGGTAGTAATTTTGATCTTGTGGGATATGTTGATGCTGACTATGCAGGCTTTTTGGTAGATAGAAAGAGCACCTCAGGTATGACACACTTTTTGGGCTCATGTCTTGTGTCTTGGGCCACTAAGAAACAGAATTGAGTAGCTCTATCTACTGCTGAGACTGAGTACGTGGCTGCAGCCTCATGCTGTGCTCAGTTACTATGGATTAAGCAACAACTGATGGACTTTGGCATAGAGGTTGGATGCATTCCTATCTTCTGTGATAACACTAGTGCTATTAGTATGGCAAAGAACCCCGTCCATCATAAAAGAAAAAATCACATAGATGTTAGACACCAATTCCTAAGAGACAAATATGAGAAGGGAATGATCTCTATTGAATTATGTGCTACTGACAAACAAATTGCTGACACCTTTACTAAGGCACTAAGTAGAGAGCATTTTGAAAGAAACAAGTTAGAATTAGGGATGATTAAGATCACCTAATGGAACCAATTCTAAAAAATAATAAAAAGAATAAAAAAGAATAAAAAAAATTTGGCTAAGAATTCTGAAAGGTGTAAATAATCAGAATAATCGTTGCTCAGTCTCATGCCTTAAAAGGCATACTCTCTTGCCATGTGTTAATATGACTCCTTGGTTACCAATGATGTTTTTCTATTTTTGTAAATTGAGGCTTAATAAAAAGATTCTAACAAGATGAACCTGGTACATCGTTGCTGGTTCATCTGACAGACAAGGTATGTGCTCATCACTATACACATATTGAAATATCAATAGTCACTCATGAGCAGGACTCTATCTATAATAAGCCTTTACAAAATCTAGTACCTATCCCTAATTCGAACCAGTTCCAAAGAGTCAAATCAAATTAAAATAGCCTAGATTATAGGGGAGTCATAACCGTCACTTATCACCTGACACTCTTGAACCGATTAGACTCACACTTGACCAAAATTACATCCGTTGTGTATTTATCAACCAAGCCTTTAAAAAACCCATCATCACTTCTCTAATCCTTCACCTTTTTCTTAAATCCATAACCGTCGAAACCCTTTCAACCTTCTACTCAAAGACCTTGATCCTGATTTTCTTTAACAAAAAAAATCATCACCATGGCTAACACTCCACCTCCTACTTCATCCTCCTCAACCACACCTGACTACAGTATCACGCTTGAAGATACTGGTTCCACCCCATCTCAATCAAATTCTTCCACCCCATCTCAATCATATCTCACCACCCCTCAAAACAACCATGTTCCGTCTCCTCCAATCACTCCCGTTGTACAACCAAGCCCAAATTCAGAACCCAAGAGAAGGCGTGTGAAAATGCTCTCCAGAAAGACTGTGGCCTCTGGCTCTCTAGCTAGGAAATTGAATGCAAAGCTTCAAGCTAGCCAGACCCAAGAATCTGATAATTCCAATGACTCTTTCAAGTCTGCCACTGAGGGGGAAGCAACTGGTTCTTCTGAGTCTGAACAGGTAACATCTAAAATTGGGTCTAAGCCAATCACTTCTGAAAATAGGTTTGTTTTAATTGGGTCTGTAGTGGATGTGGAGATTCCTGATAGGAGAAGAAGAGGCGGTAAAAATAACTCTGAGAGAGAGGGAGGAAGAAGTATTGTAAGGGGAACAGGGGAAGGAGGCACTCCATTGGCAATTTGTGGGACTTTCCCAGTGGTGGTTGAAGAAGGTGCCAAGGATTTAGGGGGAAGTAATTCTAGAGAGGCTGGAAAATCTTCAACATGCAACTGATGAACCTGGTTCATCCATTGAAGAAACTTTGGCTGATCTTATGAGAAAATTAGGAGAGTGTTATAAACCCAAAAAGAAGAAGACACCCAAGACCAAGAAAGCTGCTCCTCCAGTGGAAAGCAAGAAGAGAAAAGCCACTCCCTCTGCTGATGCTTCCATTCCTAGAGGTCGCACTACAAGGAGTGCAATTTAGGTAGAGTGAAGAGGAGTTGCAGAAAGCTTTGAGGGAGAGTAGGAGAAAGAAAGCTGAAAAAGGGAAGGCAAAAGTGTTTGAGCCCGCAGAGGCTGTTCATGTTGAGGAGATGGACCTGGTCCATCAAGATGAACAAATGGCAGAAGTTGAGATTGAGACACCCAAACCAAAGAAGGTCAAGACTTCTTCCAAGAAGTCAGCATTTGTGTCTGCTACACCCTCGACTGTTGCTAGGAGGACTAGGTCCACAAACAAATCAAAGAAGGCTCAGGTTGATGATGATGAATGGAGTGGTGAAGAAGAAGAGGAGTTTGGTGAAGAGACAGACAAATTGACAAAATTTGAGAAGCGCACGATACTGAAGGGAAGGTTGTTGAAGGATCTTGAAGAATCCGGCATGATTTGCCTTGTGGACACTGTGGACACTGTAGACGTACAGGGTTGGAAGGACATGGTCCTTCAACTAAAAGGCAGGCTGGCCAGGAGTGAGATTGTCGAGTTCATGGAAAATGCAGAAGTCAAGGATGGCAGGGTATCCAGCTAGGTAAAGGGGATTAAGATCTCCTTTGATGCCAAGGAGCTGGGTGAGATTCTTGGGATTCCCGCTGAGGGATATGATGATTATACAAGGCAGAGGTGGCCAGCTTGGATGACCTTCCTTCTGCACTGCAAATCACCAGGAGGTTCAGTGATAATATTGAAGAAGTGGAACCAAGGGTTGTGTTCAAAAGCGATATGACACCTCAACACAAAGTGGTTTTTGAGTTTGTCAATAAATGCATACTGCCCAGGCAAGAGAGGAGGCACGTAGAAAACTATATGAATTTAACTCTCATGGAGTGCCTGGACAGTGGAAGGCAAATCAACTGGCCCTCTTTCATTATTCAGTTACTGGACAAGGTGGTAAATGGCTCCAAGGCTCATGTTATCCCATATGGGTTCATCCTAACGACTGTGCTGGCTCACTTCAAAGTGCCCGTGAAGAAAGCAGAAATGGCCACTGTCAAGGACCATTTGGGAAGAACACGCTTCAGACATGCGACTATGATGTGAATTTTCCTGATGATGAACCTGGTTCATCAAGGAAAACGCCTGTGAATAGCAAGGTCAGGGCGCTTGTGCATGAAGGTGGGGTTAAGGATGCTGAAATCCTTCGCTTGAAGACCCAACCTCCACTCCTTCCCAGCCTTAGGTGTCCAGTGCCGTCCTTCACCCCTCTATGACCCAATTCGGGATTTTTTTGCTATCTTTTGCTCATGATTGTAACTGCTTTTAGTTATTTATGTGTTTAGTGCCTGAACAATGCTCTTATCAATGAATTGTGTTGTTTTTGCTCTTACCTATTTTGTCTCACTTTCCTTGATAGATTACATCCTTGGTTTACTATTGATGATTAATCCATGTTTGCACTTGCAGTTGCCTCAGTGGCCATGAGTAATTATTATAAATCTGGTAATTCTAACACTTTGCAACTTTTCGATGATGCCAAAAAGGGGAAGATGTGCTATATTGAAAATTGTGATATTTATAACCTAATGAACCTGGTTCTTTATGATAAATGCTTAATACTATAAAAAGTGTCAATGTTGGATTAAAGTGATTACAGGCCTAAGCACAGAGTTTGTCATCATCAAAAAGGGAGAATTTGTTGGATCAAGAATTTGAATGGTTTTGAAGATTGACAAATGGACTCAAAGTTGAACCAGGTCCATCACTGGAGACATAGACATGCAGAGTTAATGGCACATGAGGTGATCACAAACAGGAGATAAGCACAATCAGTGATCTGAAGATATATCTCCTGATCGAAAATGTTGCAAATTGATAGGGAGATGAACTCCTTATTCAGTAAGGACAGAATCAAGATAGAAGAGGATCTAGGGAATTGAGATCAACTAGAACTCTTCCACCAAGGAAGAGTTGCATCCGAATTCGAAGAGCTGCATCAGAATTCTGGTATATCTCATTTTCTACTGATCCTATATATTGTCAAGTGTTCTTATTGAACAGGTGCGCACAAACATAGAAGCAAAACAAGAATTGAGAACAAAATTACCAAAGAAAATTTTTAAGCAGTTCATGTGAGAATTTCCTGTGCGATTCTGAAGCTACTTGAACCAGCTAGAAGAACCAGTTCCATATGTTGTCTTTTAGTCTAGTTTATTTCTAGTAGGTGATTACAAAGTGTATCTTTCAGCTTTATCTAGAAGCATTTGTAGTAGGTACTGAGTATTCAAGTTAGAGTTAACTTGAAGGTTCTCGCAAATAACTAGAGGCTAGTTTGCCACAAGGGGATTAGAGTTAGTCCTTAGGTTTACAAAAGAGTTTATTTTATAAATGATGTTTGGCTCATTGATTTAGTGAAGAGTTTGGGAAAATCCTACTGCGAAGTAGGTCGTGTTTTTTTTACCTTTTGAGCCAGGTGTTTTCCACGTAAAATTATTGTGTTCCTTTATTTTCTGCAATTATTATTCTGCAAACTGTAGGAGTTGGNCGAAAATTGGTCACCACACAAATCCCCCCCCCCCTCCCCCTTGTGTGGTATTGACATAGATAAATAACACAAGTCTATCAAAAGCCTTTTCTAAATCAATTTTGATAAGCATATTGGCTTTTTTCCCTTTCATTTTGTTGAATGAAGAGATGATTTTTTGGATAATTATAGCATTATTTGAAGTTCTTCTATTTTTAAAGAAGCTCGATTGGAAGGGGCCTATAATCTTATGCAAAAAAAGGTTTGACTCGACTATCAATGATCTTTGTGATCACTTTATAAATGGTGTTACAAAGGCCTATAGGCCGGAAATTTTTCAGGTTGTTTGCATTATCAATTTTAGGGATTAGGCAAACATAGATATTATTCAGAGCAGGAGGTATTGCTTGATTCTGAAAGACTTCATGGAATAAGTTGGTAACTTACTCTCCTACGATATCTCAGTATCTTTGATAGAAGAATGGATGAAGGCCATCCGATTCTCGGGATTTGAAAATTTTAAAAAAGTGAAGAGCATTTATGATTTCTTGGTTAGAAAGGTTTCTATCTATATGAGAACTATCTTCAGTTGAGAGGATATTGTGAGCATTCATAGGAGCATTTGGGGTCTTTGGGTGAAAATTTGTGGTCCATGCGGTAGAGCTGATTGAAGAAGTTGTAAGTGTGCTGAATGATTTCTCTAGGCTCATAAATCCAATTTTCTTGATCGTCCTTAAAAAATACTATTCTATTACGCCTACGCCTATTTAAAGTTGGAGTTTGAAAATTTTAATATTTGTGACCCTATAATTTAGCCAGTGAAAAATGGATGGGGATTAAGATAATGAAAAATGGTCCACCAAGATAGTCTAAGCCAGCGTGAGTTTGGATGGGGATTGATGAATGAATCAAAGAGAAATACGCGCAATATAGCTGCTCCCAAACTAATAGCCAGTGAATATATTTTTTGCATGAATCAATACCCAATATGCATTAAAATATAGTAAGTACTCTGTATGTCCCAAACTAAACGTTTAAATGATTAAAATTGTAAGACTCTATGTTAATCTTATTATTAGCTCATTAGAAAAAATTAATTTAGTTGGTGGTTCATTTATACTAACTAATTTAGTTACTGGTAATGAATTAATGATACTTCAAAAAACAATCTGACTGCCCTTGAAAGTCAAATTAAAGCCTCAAAGTTGAACAGAGGTAGGAGAAGAAACTAAGGACACGTTTGGCTATAGAATTTGTTAAAATAAATTTGGATTTTATTTAGCAAATATATATTTGGTCATAGATTTTATCTATATTTGGCAAAATTCCAAATCCCAAAATCAGCTAACTAGCTGGTTTTGGGCCAAAATATCACTATTACATTTTTTAAAAATTGCTCCAAACTGTTGTATTTTATAAAAGAGTCCACCATTTATTATTTTGTAACAATGTTGCTTCTTCTTCTCGGTAATGTGATAGTGTATCATGTAGTTCATTATAAAAATGATAATTTTGTACCAAATTTATTTATGTTCAGGACTATGGTTTGCGATAATATAAAAATATTATTTATAATGGTACTGTTGGGTATTTCTGATAGTTTTTAGAACTTGTGGGTATAAATCATGTTTCATATTTTTCCAAAATAAATTTGAAAAATATATTTTGAAAACTGATGTCCAAACACATTTTCATCTTCAAACCAAATTTCACCTAAATCAGCTTTTTCAAAACAGATTTGGGAGTCTTGACCAAACGCTAGCTAAGAAAAACTTTTTTTAACTTGAGAATTTGGGGTACCATGGCAAGCGGCATGTCGCATGCAAGAAGTCATGAATTTTCACAACGAGATTCAATTTGAACGTCAAAACACATCAGTCAAACATCTCTATAACAATTTTGTTTGTTCTGATATTTTTTAGATATTGTAGTGAAATGCTACTATAGACGACATATATTATAACATAACATAATAATTAATTTTGAGAAAAACTCGACTGCTATAGTGAATGACCATTATATAAGAATATTATTATAAAGATGTCTGATTGTACTAGAAAATACACAACCAAGCTATGTTTAAGACGAACATTGCCACTATACTAGAAGTCTAGAGCATTACTCAAAAGAAATCTCTGAAAATCCTGATAAGGAATTCACACGTTTAGGGACGTCTGAATTCTTTCGAACCTTCTTATTGCCGAGATTAAGGAGTAAACTAAGGGGGGAAAATTGATATTAAAGTTGGTTCCCTTAATAATTAAATACATTGCAAAAGAATACATGTATAATGAAACAATACTCCTTATATTTTCATTTCTTCGCCCAAGTATTTGATTCACTTAAAAAAAAAATACTTACTCCCCCTAGTCCAATTTATGTGATTACATTTATGTTTTATTCTATTCTAGAGAAAAGATTTTGAATTAAACTTCTTACTTTATCACGAGAACCTTTTATAATTACACAAATATTTTAAACTTATTTTAGACCAAAATTTTTTTAAAAAAAATCCTTTCTTCTTAAATTTTATATCAATTCAAACTTTGACACATAAAATAGAATGGAGGAGCAGTAATTATGACTTGTTAAGTCTCTTGTAGACACTTAATTGATGAGTGCTCTATATGATGATTTCTTTTGTCATTCTTAAAATTTAACCCATTTGGTAGTTAAATGAGTATTTTACTACTTCATCTATTCACTTTATGTGATATTATTTAGGAGTCAAACAAATTTTACTTTAATCATATTTTTTGTAAATATTTTTGAAATATTTTATATAGTTAACTATCGTGACTATATTTATTTTTATTTAGTTTTAAATATGTAAAATTTATTTTTAAATAATAAAAATTATACTATATTTACACCAAAAATTAATCAGTTTGACCTCGTAATCCGAAAAGATTCACTTCCAGTGGAAAGGAGGAAATATTTGCTTAGTGGTAAATGAATGTTAAGTAAATGTGTTAGGAACATCTGAAATAATCTATGTTAACATGAGTTTAATTAATATACATCGTGTAAAGAATTTTATTATTTATAATTAATCTTGAAATAAAACGAATTACCTATTACGATAAAGGAAAACTGCACATTAATTTTGACCCGTCTTACATATTTGGCATAGAAAAATCATGCTTTTTCAAAGGGGGAAGTCTTGATAACTAACTGTCGAAATGTTACTGTGAAATATCGGGTTAATTTCACTTATGGTTATTGAACTATCTTCCAATTTCACTAAAGTCATTCAACTATGTTTTGTCACTTAAAAGTAACTAAACTTTAGCATTGTCACTTAAAAATTATTTTGCCACAAACTTCTACCATAAATATGACATGGCATAAAATTCAATAAAAAAAATTCAAAAATAAATGCCACATAAGCTTAAATGGGTCATGCCCACTTTAGATCCATGTCACCCTTAATATGATTTCACCCAAAACCCAAATGGGTTTCAATAGATAAAAAAATGTCTCTTGTATGCTTATAATACATTAATATCTTATGTGAGATAGACACAATAGTATTTTAACTTCACTAAAAAATTATAAATATGTTATGTGAAATTAACTCGTGAAATATCGTACAAACTATTTTCCTATGCCATAGAAAAATTAGCGAAGGAATATACAATTTCTTGCTACTCTAGTTGCTCATTGTTTGACAGTCAAAAAATGATGCTAGTTTTTTCAATTGAAAGTATGCTCCTAGTTTTATTGTAATCTTGTTGGTTGGTGATTTAGCCTAACAAAAGTCCGTATTATATTATATAAAAAAGAAAACGAGAAAAAAGAAATTTATTTCCTCATTATTTTTTAGACGAAAAAACAAATACAGAAAAAAAAATCAGTCAAAAGAAAAAGGATGCCAGAGAAAACGCCCACACGAAATCTTCTTAGGTTTTGGTTCAAATCAAGGCTCCCAATAGGGGTGTAAGTGGATATTCGAGAACCGACTAAACCGATCGAACTAAATTGTATCAAATCATTTTTTAGGTTTTTTTTTTTAGAAACTGTAGGTTTTTATATAAATATATAATCGCACCGATAATTGGGATAGGTTTTTATTTTATAAAAATAAATTAAAAAGACATCGAACCATACCGAATAAATTTTACATGTGAAAAATACATTTATCTAGTGAGTTTTAAAATCATAATGCATTAAGTTTTTCTTTGGGCTTTGGAATTATGAAAACTATTACAACCCAACAAGTAATTAAACTCAAAATACTAATTCCTAAAACCTATTATGCTACTTCTACTTAAACTAAGTCATTTCAAGTATCTTTATTAGCAAGACACAAAGTATTCTAACGATTATGAGTAGCAAACTACAATGTATTTAATATTAGCAAGACACACAGTATTCTAGCGATTATAAGTAGCAAACTATAATGTACTGAATATGTTTTCTTTCATATAATTTAGATTTACCTTTTTGAATATTTAATCTCCTATAGACTTTATTCTTGAGTCCCAGCTTGATTAATATCTTTTCATTCGTGTGATTTATATTTTCTTTGCATTTGCTTGGTTTCTTTTACTTTGTTGTAGAATAGTTAATGGATCTATAGTCTAGCCATTTTTTATTTTTTTTTAATTTATCACCCTTTAACCAGTAAAAATGTCTTGAGAGTTTTGCTAAGTCCTATAAAAGAATGTATGTTATTGTGTTCTACTTCTGCTGGTAACTTTTACATGATATTTAAAAAATACAAAAATTAACTTAACCGTACCAATATCGAAAAGAAACCGACATGATTGGGACGGTTTCGAAAAGTCTAATTTTGGTATACGTAATAAAATAACCGAAAAATTATTGTGATACAAATTTTTATAAAATAATCGGCTGAACCAAACCATTGACACTTCTTCTCGCCACATCGAAACCGACGTCGGCAATTTCGAAAGGCGTAAGGGGTCGTTCGGTAGGGCGTATAAGAATAATGCTAAATAAGGTGTATTGGTAATGTAGGGGTTAGTAATGCATGGGTTAGTAATGCAGGCATTAGTTATACATAGATTATTTCTTATACATTGTTTAGTGTGGTGTATTAAAAATTAAAATGCATTGCATAACTTTTAAGAAATTTAATTGTTTACAAAAATGCCTTCCATATTCTTTAACTTTAAGGTATTTTAAGTATAATTTTATCTTTAACCATGCTAATGCATGTATTAATAGCATTTGTATTGATAATGCCATGATTTTCTATGCATTAGTTATACATATGATAATACTAAATAGGGTGTATAACTAATGCTTGTATTAGTTATACATAGATTGAAAAAATATATTAAACAAAGTATTACTAATACACAAAGTTAATGCATGCATTATTTTCTCTAACACACTCTACCAAACGACCTCTGAGTCTCTCCGGCCTCTCAATAATTCAATTCTATTTCAGCCCTTACCGCTGAATACAAAGCAGAGGCTTTCGCAGTTTAATTTGCCACATTCCTGTAAGTTCAACTTTTTAAATTTAGAACGTGATCGTCCTCATCCCATCTCATATTTCATTATTTTCTAATGAAATGGAACCCCCCCCCCCTACTACTAGAAATTCACTGATTAGCGACCACAAAAAGCGATCAAAGTTGGTCTCTTATCTCAATATATCGACCAAAACGTGTCCAAACACGTTTGGTCGATATATCGGTGGTCCTTTTACCTTTTCGTAAAAGGACCAAATGTTCAGTGTAAACAATATAGCGACGAACTTTGGTCGGTATAATATTTTAATAATATAAATTTACCGACAAAATTGGTCTGTATATATAAATTACGATATTTTTTTAATTATTAAAATTTAAAAATTAGCGACCAACGTTGGTCTCTAAATTAAAATATATATTATTTTAAAATATATATATTTAACAATCTGGGTTCATAAGTGACCAACTTTGGTAGCTTGTTTTCAAGTTTTTAATTTTTTTTGTATATTAGCGACCAAGGTTGGTCGCTAATTTCCAGGATTTTTTTTAACATAGTAGCGACCAACTTTGGTCACTTAAATCAAAATCTGGGTTCATTAGCGACCAAAGTTGGTCGCCAATATTTAATTTTGTAATTTTTTTTAGATAAAAGCGACCAACCTTGGTCTAATTTCCAGGATAAAAATTTTTTATAGGTAAGCGACCAACTTTGGTCGTTTTTCTGGATAATAATTTTAGCATAAAATGCTTGTTTTGGCAGCTACACCACCTGCCAGCATATCAAAATACCTAAATAACAATATTCAATACATACAATACAATTTCAATACCAAAATCTCCAACACAACCCAACAACAACAATACAACCCCAACAACAACAACAACAACAACACAATTCAAAAAACACATTAAAACCAACAAATTAAAGTTCAATAGAACTAACAAATTAAACTAACAATACTAAGTTAACGCTTATTACAACTAGTTCAAAACCGGTTCTATTTGTCTAGTTCAAAGTATATAAAAGTCAAGGAGTCTTTTGTACAACATCATTATCATCACCGTCTGATGAACTTTCATCTACAAGATGGTGTAGAGAAGGGTCTACTTATCGAGGACGGGAAGAACGATCACGGGGAGGACGGGAGGAACGAGCACGGGGAGGACGGAAGGAACGCTCACGTTCAAGTCGAGCCTCTGGAGATGACTCACGAGACCGAGGAATCGGAAAAGCTCCAAAGGCTAGGAGAGTTTTGAGCTAAGCTTGCATGCCATGGTACTGAGCTTGCATGCCAAGGTACTGAGCATCTCTAAGCTTTTCTCTTTCCTTGGCCGCGTCTAGCTCGGATGTGAGCTTTGTCACAGTCTCCCGCATAGTGGAGAGGCTCTCCCCATGAAGTTGCTCGCCTTGCGAGGAAGTCCACATTCCTTGCATCCCACACTTATAGCGATGTAATTTCTTAGTAGGAAGCCCGTATACCTTCCCCCATTTTTGACCGCCAGCAGCCTCCATCCATATTCTTTCAGCATCCTCCTCCGAAGGTTGGATTGGCTCGCCCGACTCATTAGGTGGTTGATTGCGTATGAATTCCTCCACGTCAGCTGTGAAGCGATCCTATAAGAAAAATTACATTGAATTAGTATTTCAAAATTTATATAAAAGTAAATCAAAATACTTAATGAAAAGTGAAAACTTACATGTACAGTCGAGGCTCGGCCCTCGACCCACCTTTCTGGATCCATCTCTTTCTTCTTCTTTATAATATGAGTCTCCTTGAATAGCTCATCTTGGTTCATTGGATGCCCCAACTTCTTTTCCTGAAAACTCATAAATTTTAGTTAATAAACAGAAGATATACTTTGAAAATTAAAATAAATTAAGCAATTACGTATCAATCTTCTTTTTATCGTCCCTAGGTTGATCGCACCTTCAGTGTGCAAGGAGCCTCCCTTCTCAGATGCGCGAGCTTTCTTTCCTTTTTCTCTCTTCTCTAAGAACTTTGCGGTAAGCCATTGCCTTTGCAAATCCTCCCAAAAATTTTGAAGCAACCAGTCAGGCTTCTGGTTCAACTGTCTAGCTTTGGAGAAACTATGCGACAACCGCTTGCGAGCTTTGCAATTAGAATTTGCAGCCACTTTCGCGCTATAGCGGTGTTCCCATAACACTTGCTCTGTATTTCAAAAGTTAAATATTATATGGAAATATCATAAATATAAATAATTATACTGCTTAAAAGAACATTTATACCTTAAATTGATTGAAAATTTGCTCCTTCAGTGAGAATGGAAATTCACTCCAAGTCGCATAAGGGCTATCATAAAGCTTTTGGTGGCTTTGGTGATTATCCTCATAGTAATATTACTCGGGATGAACCTGCAATTTAACAAAAAAAAACACATTAATATCCTACTGTACAAACTGTACAAAACAATAAACGTAAAAATAACAAATAACTCTTACCCATCACCCTCGGGGACTATGATGATCCTGCCATACTGATCATAATGCACCTCCTCATCATCATCATCATCACCGTCCGAAGCATGTATATCGGAGGAATGTGTGGAAGGTGTAGGGGTGTCATAGCTATTATCTCGCAGGCGAAGGCCTGAAATAGATGGAGTCGCTAATGAAGATAGTTGTGATCCCTGTGACTGCGACATAGTTGGACGGACCGCAAGTGGTTGTGATACTGATGGCTGTGACCCGAGTGGCTGTGAAATGGATGGATGTGATCCATGTGGATGTGACATGGATAGATGCGATCCATGTGATGTAGATGGCTGCGATCCACGTGGTCGTGAGGCAGCTGGACTGTATGCCGGACGTATAGTCCTACGGCTCTGTGATGAAAGACCTGGTGTCTGCACGAAGGTGTAGGGCTCGTGATGTTGTGGCAACTCAGAATAGCCCTGGGGTGGAGGATAAGACATAGGCACATGCATAGGCATCTCTGAAAAGGGTGGAAAAGATGGAGTATTATCTTCTACCCTCCTCTTTTCCCTTCCTCACTAGTTTGAGCTTCATCAGTTGATTCTTCATCCACATTTTCTATAATTTATACTTCATTTATATCAACTTCTTCCAATATGTGTTTAGGATGTTCCAAATCATTTTCTAAAAGTTCGTCCACTATTTGGTGAACAGTGGAGATATCATTTTGATATGCAACATCTAACACATTCTAGACTTTCACCCTACCTACATGCTTAGTTTTTAATACAATCCACCAGTCGGACTTATTCCACCGCAATGGATAAAGAGCATAATAAACTTGCCTAACATTATGTGCAATTATGAAAGGATCGTAGCGATCATACTCCCTTGTATGATTAACCTCAATTATGTTGTATTGGTTGTGTACTCTTGTACCTCTTGTTGGATTTGGGTCAAACCACTTGCATCTAAAGAGTATCAATTTCTTATATGGCCAACCTGTATATTCTAGTTCTATTATTTCTTTGAGCACACCATAATAATCAATATCTCCAACTTGGTTGTCATCACCACCTTGAACGCACACCCCACTGTTGTTGCTATTTTTATTTTTAGAGCAATCCTCTGTATGAAACTTATAACCATTCACAACGTACTTAGACATTGTTGTGACCTGAAGCCCAGGTCCCCAAGATATATCTTTCAAAAATTGATTTACACCATTATTTGGATCATTTACCTACATATTGTTAAAAAAATTCATAAGTTAGCATAACTTCCAAACATTGTTTACCTACATAGTGTTAGAATATTATAAGGATAAACTTACAAATTGTTTGAACCACGTATCAAATCTCGTATATACAGCATCATGGCCAAATTGACCCACGAAGTGACTGTGACACATCAAATATTTTTAGTAGTTGCATTGAGATGTAATCATAGTAAATTTTATATTTTGATAACTACTAAATCAATACTTATTTGAGAAATGGTACAACTTCGGGACAATTTAGCAACACATGAAGTGTAGTTGACTTGTACTCCATATCACTCAAACTTCTCTTTCGAACATCCTTAGAACATTGGCATGGTTGATTAAATATGGACATAGGTGGATATAATGGATCATTCACACATTCGACAGTATGCCTATTGGGCCTATTCCTAGCACATGGCACATTACTCTCAAAATAATAAGAGCAAAAATGAGAAGTTTCATTTGCAAGATAAGCTTCGCATATAGATCCTTCAATCCTATTCCTCTGCTTAACAAATTGTTTGCATTTTCCAATTGTCCTACATAATTTCATGTTAGCCAAGAACATTAAAATAAAACAGAAAATTACATCAAACTTATAATATTACCTCTCAAAGGGATACATTCATCTGCATTGAATAGGCCCTCCAAGCCGTGCCTCGTGTACGAGGTGGATTGGAAGGTGTTCCATCACATCAAAAAAATCACATGGAAATATCTTTTCCATCTTAGTAGAAGTTACACGAATGTTTTGATCCATCCGGAGTAGGTTTTCTTCCCTTAATGTGGAAGAACACAAGTCTTTGAAAACAAACTAATCCCTGTGATGGGTTTCCAGATTCTTTCAGAAAAACCACAAAATTCAATAGGCACTAAGGTCTCCATGAAAATATGATAGTCATGACTTTTCAAATGGCTCAACTTCCCTACCTCCATATCAACTTTTTTTCCAAGATTCGACGCATAACCCTCAGGCATCTTCAATTTCGTTACCCAATCAAAAAATTTCCGTCTTTCCTCCAAAGTGAATGTGTAACTTGCTTTGGGATTGAATATATTACCATTGTTTTCTGTTGTCTGCAAATATAATTAAGGTCACCTGCAATATTCCTGTAAGTCCATTCTAGCCTTCGGGTTATACTTTGTCTTACCTTTAATATCCATCACTGTGTTGAACAAATTGTCAAAATAATTCTTCTCAATATGCATGACATCAAGGTTGTGAAGGAGAAGATTATCTTTTCAATAAGGCAACTCCGAAAATATACTCTGTTTCGTCCAATTATAAGTAACACCGTATCCGGGGAATCTATAAGGTGGAGCTTCAGTAACTTTACTGAAGTTTTGGACCCTCTCCCAAATTTTCTCACCTGAAAGTATCGGAGGTGGAGAGTCATATTTCATTTTATTCTTTTTGAATGCATTTTTCATCCTTCTAAACTCATGGTCAGGAGGCAAGAATTGACGATGCCAATCAAACCATAACTGCTTTCGGCCATGTTTCAAAGTGAACACTTTACTATTTTCCATGCAGTAAGGACAAGCTAGCTTTCCAGCAGTCATCCACCCAGACAACATTCCATACACAGGAAAATCGTTAATTGTTCACATTAAATTAGCAAGCAAATTGAAATTCTTCTTGGTTGATATGTCATATGTTTCAACACCATCGTACCACAATTGTTTTAGCTCATCAATCAATAGTTACAAATATATATCAATCAAACTTTTCGGATTATGTGAACCGGGGATAATACAATTTAAGAATATATATGGACTAGTCATGCACAACTCGGGTGGTAGATTATTGTGATGACCCAAAAGGTCATCCCGTATATTTCTAGTTAATTCTATGTTCCGAGGTCGTGAAAACCTCCTTCTATCTTACCTTGATTTGCGTGCACAGCCCGGGCGTGTAGCCGGGAAGCCTTTATGTGAAAATTGATAATTTTGTATTAGAAATTTGAATAAAGTTGACTTCGGTCAACGCTTTGGTAAACGGACCCGGACCCGGACCCGGACCCGGACCCGTGATTTGACGGTCCCGGAGGATCCGTAGGAAAATATGGGACTTGGGCGTGTGCCCAGAATTGAATTCCGAGGTCCCAAGTCCGAGAAATAAATTTTTAAAGAAAATTATTTTCTGAAATATATAAAGGTTTTTGAAAATGAAATTCTATGTGAAACCTGTGGTATCGGGCCTGTATCTTGGTTCTGGAGCACGGTACAGGTTCGATATAATATTTGTGTCATATCTGTAAAGTTTGGTAAGAAATGGACTTCATTAGATGTGATTCGGACCTTAAATGCAAAATTTAATGTTTAAAGAAGTTTTGAGGAATTTCATTGATTTTTAGTTTAATTCATCGTTTTAGTGTTGTTATATGTGTTTTGAAACCTCAAGCGAGTCAGTGTTAGGTTATATGACTTGTGTGTGGTTGGACGGGGTCCCGGAGGGTCTCGGGTGTGTTACAGATTGGCTTCGGGTGAATTTTCCTCATTTTTCCACTGCTGAACCTGTTATCTAGTTTCCTTCTATGCGATCGCGTAGATCGCATAGTGCTATTCTGATCCCCCAGTTTTTCTTCAATGCGATCGCACCCTAGTTTCGTGATCGCATAGGGTAGCGTTTGGCAGTAGCATATTGTTCCTCTATGCGATCGCATTAATCTCCACGCGATCGCATTGCATGTTTGGTCAGTGGCAGCTTTTCTTCTATGTGATTGCATTTGTCTCTACGCGATCGCATAACATGTTTTGGTCAGTAACATCTTTTCTTCTATGCGATCGAATAGCATGTTTTGGTCAGTAACATCTTTTCTTCTATGTGGTCGCATAGTTTTATCCGCGATCGCAATGCATAAAAATACCAGGGCAGAATATAAGTTCTCAAAATCGGGGTTAAGCCATTTTTAACATATCTTGACTTCTAGAGCTCGGTTTTGGGCGATTCTTTGAGGGATTTTCACACAAATCTAATGGGTAAGTGTTCTTCCACTATAATTAATTATATTTCATGAATTAGTTCTTGTTTTTATCATTTAATTTGTGTTTTGGGTTGAGGGAATTGTGGGTTTTGAAAAAAAAATTCAAAAATGTAAAATCATGTTTTGAAAGACCAAATGATATCGGAATTGGATAGATTTAGTATAGGTGAACTCGTATCGGAATGGGTAATCGGAATTTGTAAAATTTGTCGGGTTCCGAGGTGCGAGCCCGGGGGTCGACTTTTGGGTCGATTTTTATAATTTTGTAAAGATTGAAACTTTATTATTCGGAATAGTTCCTTATACGTTTTATATGTATTTTGAAGTTGTTTTAGTTGATTTTGAGCCGTCCGGAGGCCTTCCCGCCTGAGAAGTCTATTTTTGAGTACCGAGTTGTCGTCTTTGAGGTAAGTATCTTGCCTAACCTTATGTGGGGGAACTAGCCCTTAGGATTGAGTCTTCCTTGTTGATTGTAGTCGGTGTATACGAGGTGACGAGTGTGTACTCAGACTTATTTGTTAATAGATTGGCCTTTTAGGACTCGTAGGTTCTTATGTTATATGTGTATGAGATATAATTGTTACGTTTGAATCCTTGGTTATTAATTTCATCATTTCCTGCTTAAATTAAAATTACTTGTTTTTGGATTCCTTTGTTGGCTATTTGATCTTAATTGACTTAATTGAATATCTTACTGCTCTTATCTTCATGCTATACTTACTTCCTAAAACTGCCAAATTGACTATACTAGTATTATCTAGCTTTATCGTTGTTTAACCGTAGTTAGAACACCCGTTCGTTGGTGTCAAGCATGCCTGTGAGTCTTACATTGTGCTTTATATGATTTTTCCCTTATGTGCTACTTGGATCTATTTGATAAAAATTTATGTTATTGGTGTTTTCTTGATGTTGCCTATTATTGGGCCCTTGTTTGAGATGAGTTTAATTCGTAAAGTTAATTGTTGAGGCGAGATTGGTTACAGTTGTTTCCCTTGCCGGGATGATGTTGTTTCATTGTTGACTCCCTTGCCGGGATGGTATGATTTCTATTGCTGTTTATTCTGTTAATGATACTGTTTGCGTTGTTGACTCCTTTGCCGAGATTTATGGTTCTTATTGTTGATTTCCCTTGTTAAATTGTTGTTTGTTTATTTATTGCATGAGGGGACATTCCGTGCCGAGTGTTTGTGAGGTTATGCACGAGGGGACATTCCGTGACGAGTGCTTATTTATTTATTGCACGAGGGGACATTCCGTGCCGAGTTTTTGTGAGGTTATGCACGAGGGGATATTCCGTGACGAGTGTTTATTTATTTATGCATGAGGAGACATTCCGTGCCGAGTGTTTATTTATTTATGCACGAGGGTACATTCTATGCCGTATTTATGCATTATTATTTCCGTTGTTCCTGTTTGCTATTTGCTGCACTTGTTTTGGTGAGGATGAGAGTAAAGCACGAAGGGTGATGTTGTGCACTTGTTTTGGTGAAGATGAGAGTAAAAGCACGAAGGGTGATACCGTGCACTTGTATTTGCATTTTATTCTGTTGTTCTAAATTTGGATATTCCTACTGATCTCTTACTGCATTTATTGGCAAGATTTGATATTCGTCTTGTACTGCATGATAAAATTTCTAAGTTACGGACTGAGTTCCGGTGGATAAATCTTGAGGAGATTTTGATCAAGGAATTTTATTGAAAAGTATTATTGAAAAAATAATGATTTTGAAATGATTATATTTGAATGACTTTTACATCGAAGGTATATTTGAAAATCACTAGTCTTGCCTAAAACGATAATTGGAAGTCATTTATTGGTAAAGCATATTTGGGAGGTTTCGTATTTTGAAAGAAACTATGGTTTACGTAATTCTCTCTATTAAATATACTTATGTCTACTTTGGGAGAAAGTATGTTTTCAAAGGAAACTCTTCCATACTAAAACGATTTTATTTGCAAAAGTTTTTCATACGAACTGTTGTTTAGAGAATTCTACCATTTATGGATTTTAATGGCTAAGGCCCGATGTGAACAAACCGACGTGGGGTTGAGTTATTGATGTTCTCTATTGTATTGTGTTTCCTTTCGATTCGGCTTGTTTTGCGGTCCATCTTTTTGTGTATTTTTGTGCTGTTTCGTGCTTGATTTATGTAATTTCCTTCCGCTTTATATTGTCATTGTTGTGAATTATTCTGTGAAGTCTTAGATAGATGTAACGTTCAGTCATTTCTATATTCATGTTATTTATTCTGTAGACCAGTGGTGTCTTGACTAGTCCTCGTCACTACTCCACCAAGGTTAGTCTTGATACTTATTGAGCACCGCTGTGGTGTGCTCATACTGCACTTTTGCACATTTTTGTATGCATATCCAGGTATATATTGTAGTAGATGTGTGGATGATTTCCGAGGAGACTCAAGGTAACCTGTTGCTGTGTTCGCAGGCTTCGGAGTCACCTTCTTTTTATTTATTATTCATACACTGTTGTATTTATTTCCAAAAAGTTGTATTTAGAAGTTGTAGAAGATTCGTAGAGCTTATGACTTGTATTACCGGTTTTGGGAAAGTTTGTACATTCTGTTGAGGTTCTATATCAAGACTGTTAGTTTTCCTTTTATTATTGTTGCTACTCAGTAACTGTTAGGCTTACCTAGTCCCTAAGACTAGGTGCCATCATGATACCCAACGGAGGGAAATTTGGGTCGTGACAAGTTGGTATCAGAGCTCTAGGTTCATAGGTGCTACGAGTCATAAGCGAGTTTAGTAGAGTCTTGCAGATCGGTACGGAGACGTTTGTACTTATCTTCGAGAGGCTATGGAACTATTAGGATAATTTCACTTCCTTCACACCTATCGTGCGAGTTTATTGATCTTGAAGTTTGAAATTATCGTTCCATTCTCTCACTGATGGTGAGGACACGAACGACTATTCCTGATGATGTTACCTCGAAGCAAGTGTCGCAAGGGTCAGAGACAGGGGCCAACGAGGAGCAAATGCCGCAATTAAGATGCCTACCAGAGCAGCCGTTGAGGAGTCGCTAGTAGTTCTAGTTAGGGGACAGGTACTAGGGGTGCCTGTTGCTACCCCGGAAGGAGACCTGAGTGCAGTTTTGAGTATAAGTGGTACATTAACTCAGGCAGGGTTGATTCTAGTGCACCAGTTGCTTCACAGATCAGGGGAGGAGTTCAAACTCAGGGAGTCTACACTCCAGAGTAGCGATATCATATTGGTCAGGTTCCAGTTGTTATGGCAGCACGACATGTGGTTTCAGTCTAGCCCGTGGTTAAGACAGTAGCCTCTGAGGAATAATGCCTTGGAATTGAGGGGTACTGGAAGTACCACCCTTCTATCTTTCAGTGGATTGGCAGCAGATAATGCACAGCGTTTCCTGGAGGAGCGTCACTATATTCTTCGTGCTTCGGGTACTGTGGAGACGAGCGGGATTTCTTTTGTCACGTCTCAGGTCCAGAGTAGTGGGTTGATTAGTAGTGACAACATATGAATTGGGATCACCTGGCTGAGTTAGCTTCATTAGCAAAGATTCAGTTTTCGGAGATGTTTTGAGGGAGGTTGCACCTCAGTTCCTTCAAGATGTACGGTGCGCGGAGTTTGAGCAGTTGCGTCAGGGTGCTAGGTCACTCTTGGAGCATGTCGTTAGATTCAGTGAGTGGGCCGGACATGCACTTCGCTTGGTTGCTTCAGTTAGGATATGAGTTCGTAGAGTTTTTGAGAGATTCAGACATGATATTCGGTTCAACGGGACTCGAGAGTTAGAGTAGGATGCCTCGTTTCAGCAGGTAGTATGGATCGCTCGCCGGTTAGAGATCATGTGGGACCGGAAGCGAAAGGACAAACGAGATCAGGGAGAGAGTTCAGGGAGGCAATGAGGCCTCGTAGATTGGAGGAATCTACTGGTCCGTATTATGGAGGCAAGGTACGACACGGTAGAAGTTTTGTGGGTCAACTAGTTCAGTTTGCATTACCGGCTTCGCATGGGATTTCAGGTACTCATGGGTCTTAGAGGGTTCGTATTATGTGTTTTTCCACAGCCTTGACGGCAGCGAGATTGTTTTCAATGTGGAGATGTTAGCCACAGGGTGAGAGATTGTCCTAGGATTCAGGTAGGTATGTGGTAGCAGGGTATTTAGGTGAGTAGAGGGCGCCTAAGAGGGGGAGGCCCGACCCGTTGACGTGTTGCATATAGTAGGCCAGAGGCTGATATGCCAGATATTGTCACAAAGGTATGTTTTGATGTGTTACAGAGGAGCACCAATTGTATTTCATTATAGTTCTGCTGGTCGGGACGAGTTCCCTTATTTGTTGTTTCATTTATGAGTGAGTTCCATGTTTTGCACTCCATTTTATGTTTGCTCTTGTTGGGAGATTCTATGAGTAGTAGCCCGTGTCTATCGTTCTTTATTTCATTCTTGATAGTGGCGAAACTGGAAGTGAGTCCTTGTTGTTCTTCGTGGTAAGCTTTATGTGATTTTCCTGAGTATTTTGTTTACGAGTTGTGATTTGATACTCCATCGAGATGTGAGATCAGCTAGCATTATGATTTTATCAGCTGAGATGAACTAATGGAGGAATTTCAATTGGTGTTATATATTTTCGGTATATGATTCAGAGTTGAGGACGAGGTGCTCGTGATATTTGTGATTCGATATGTTTGGACCGGGCTGAGTACCGTAGTGGAAATTTTATCAGCATGGCATCTTTGTGATTTTTTCATATGATTTGCTAGATTTAGATTTGAAAAGCTAAATGTTTATTTTTACTGTTTTGTTGTTTTTGAAAAATAAAGATTTGAAACTTTCTATTTTATATTACTATTTTCATAGGCAATACTTTTATTCAAAGTTAAAGTTTTGAATTTTGAAGAGTTATTTGAGAATTGGTTATAGCTGAGTTGATTTATTTTGTTGCAGCACTTAGTTATTTATTTGTTTAGACTTCCTGCTGACTTTATTATTTATTATTGTCATCGATTATATTGTTGAAGCCCGACTTAGCCTCGTCACTACTTCGCCGAGGTTAGGCTCGGCACTTACTCAGTACATGGGGTTGGTTGTACTGATACTACACTCTGTGCTCTTTTGCACAGATCCAGGTGCTAGTCAGTAGTAGAGGATTTCAGGACGACCACCCGATTCATTTGGAGATACCAGATACATCTGCCGGCGTTCGCAGATTCCGAGAGTCTTCTCCTATTTTACGTACATTGTTTTATATCATTCAGAACAGTTACACTATTTCTTTCAGCCATTATTTGTAGTATTCTAGTAGTTCGTGAATTGTGACATCAGACTCTGGGGTAGTTCTAGATTCATTTATATGATTAGATTCGTGGCTCGGTTTAATTAACTAGTTGTTTATTTCTCTTTATTGTTGTTGGGAATTATTCTAACTAAGTTCATTTGGAAGTTTTTTATTTTTGCTTAAGTAATTAATTAAGAAAATTAGTCAATCGAATTCTAACATTGGCTTGCCTAGAAAGTGTGGTGTTAGGCGCCATCACGACCTCTAAGGTTGGGAATTTGGGTCGTGACAATGGTCTTCTATTTTCAAAATGCCATCTCATATGAGGAGCATAACTCATCGACGCATATAACCTCTTTAACCTACGTATAAGAGGTAAATAATGCATCGCCTTGATAGCGACCATATTCCCGCTGGAAAGCCTCTTGAAATGAGGTTTTTTGCAAAATTTACAACTATCTAAATTTGCATCATCTTTATAATATAACATGCAACCATCTTCACAACAATCAATTCTCATTGAGGAAAGTCCTAACTTAGAAACCAATCTCTTTGCCTTATAGAAATCACCAGGTAAGTCGATATGAAGGTCAACTAGTTCGCTCATAAGATCAATGAAAGAGTCCATGGCTGCTTGAGAAATACTCCAATCAGATTTTATACTTAGTAATCTAACTGCAACAGACAACCCAGAGTGCGGACTTCCTTCCTGTAATGGACGACTAGCTTCCTCTAACTGTTAAAAAAAATGTTTTGCATCATCATTAGGAGTTTGTTCAACATTTTCATTGGGCTCACCCCCTAAGTGCATCCCAAAAGCATCTGCAACCACATCATGAATTCTAGAATCACGATTTGTATTCTCCACCGACCTACTACTTTCACCCACAACCATGTTATGAAATATCCCATTGCTACCATCGAACTCTTTATGATTAGTCCACACAAAGTAATTCGCTATAAACCCCTTCCTATAAAGATGAAGCTTAACCTCCTCCAATTTTTGAAACTTCATACAGTCGCACCTAACACAAGGGTACCTAATTACTCTTTCAATTTGGTATGGTGGAAGTGACATTGCATGTCTAATAAAGTCATCAACCCCTTCTACAAAATTCTCCCGCAATCCCCGCCGATTAGGATAATTCCTATTGTACATCCAAGTACGATGTTCCATCTATACAAATAAAACAAGTTCAATTCAAAAACTAAAAGTTCAATTCATATCCTAAAATTTTAATTTATAAACTAAATGTTCAATTCATAAACTAAAAATTCAATTCATAAACTAAAGGTTAAATTCATATCCTAAAATTTTAATTTATAAACTAAAATCCCAATACATATCCTAAAATTTCAATTCATATCCTAAAGGTTCAATTCCATATCCTAAAATTTTAATTCATATCCTAAAAGTTCAATTCATATCCTAAAATTTTAATTTATAAACTAAAAGTTCAATTCATAAACTAAATGTTCAATTCATATCCTAAAATTTCAATTTATAAACTAAAATTCTAATACATAAACTAAAAGTCCAATTCATATCCTAATATTTCAATTTATAAACTAAATGGTCAATTCATAAACTAAAAGTTCAATTCATACACTAAAATTCCAATTCATAAACTAAAATTACAATACATAAACTGAAAGTTCAATTCATATCCTAAAATTTCAATTTTATAAACTAAAAGTTCAATTCATAAACTAAAAGTTCAATTCATACACTAAAATTCCAATTCATAAACTAAAATTATAATACATAAACTAAAAGTCTAATTCATATCCTAAAGGTTCAATTCATATCCTAAAAATTCAATTTATAAACTAAAATTTCAATTCATAAATTAAAAGTTCAATTCATACACTAAAATTCCAATTCATAAACTAAAATTACAAAACATAAACTAAATGTCCAATTCATATCCTAAAGGTTCAATTCCATATCCTAAAATTTCAATTTATAAACTAAAAGTTCAATTCATATCCTTAAGGTTCAATTCCATATCCTAAAATTTCAATTCATATCCTAAAAGTTCAATTTATATCCTAAAATTTCAATTTATAAACTAAAAGTTCATATCATAAACTAAAAGTTCAATTCATATCCTAAAGGTTCAATTCCATATCCTAAAATTTCAATTCATAAACTAAAATTACAATACGTAAACTAAAAGTCCAATTCATATCCTAAAGGTTCAATTCCATATCCTAAAATTTCAATTCATATCCTAAAAGTTCAATTCATATCCTAAAATTTCAATTTATAAACTAAAAGTTCAATTCATAAACTAAAAGTTCAATTCATATCCTAAAGGTTCAATTCCATATCCTAAAATTTTAATTCATATCCTAAAAGTTCAATTCATATCCTAAAATTTTAATTTATAAACTAAAAGTTCAATTCATAAACTAAATGTTCAATTCATATCCTAAAATTTCAATTTATAAACTAAAATTCTAATACATAAACTAAAAGTCCAATTCATATCCTAATATTTCAATTTATAAACTAAATGGTCAATTCATAAACTAAAAGTTCAATTCATACACTAAAATTCCAATTCATAAACTAAAATTACAATACATAAACTGAAAGTTCAATTCATATCCTAAAATTTCAATTTTATAAACTAAAAGTTCAATTCATAAACTAAAAGTTCAATTCATACACTAAAATTCCAATTCATAAACTAAAATTATAATACATAAACTAAAAGTCTAATTCATATCCTAAAGGTTCAATTCATATCCTAAAAATTCAATTTATAAACTAAAATTTCAATTCATAAATTAAAAGTTCAATTCATACACTAAAATTCCAATTCATAAACTAAAATTACAAAACATAAACTAAATGTCCAATTCATATCCTAAAGGTTCAATTCCATATCCTAAAATTTCAATTTATAAACTAAAAGTTCAATTCATATCCTTAAGGTTCAATTCCATATCCTAAAATTTCAATTCATATCCTAAAAGTTCAATTTATATCCTAAAATTTCAATTTATAAACTAAAAGTTCATATCATAAACTAAAAGTTCAATTCATATCCTAAAGGTTCAATTCCATATCCTAAAATTTCAATTTATAAACTAAAAGTTCATATCATAAACTAAAAGTTCAATTCATATCCTAAAGGTTCAATTCCATATCCTAAAATTTCAATTCATAAACTAAAATTACAATACGTAAACTAAAAGTCCAATTCATATCCTAAAGGTTCAATTCCATATCCTAAAATTTCAATTTATAAACTAAAAGTTCAATTCATACACTAAAATTCCAATTCATAAAACTAAAATTACAATACATAAAATAAAAGTCAATTCATATCTTAAAAGTTCAATTCATATCCTAAAATTTCAATTTATAAATGAAAAGTTCAATTCATACACTAAAATTTCAATTCATAAATCCAATACATAAACTAAAAGTCCAATTCATATCCTAACCCCTAGATTCTAACTAAACTATCAAGACAATACAAAGTATAATAGAATTCAACACTAATTAAACTAATTAGTTCATAAAATTAATTAACAAAACTAATTAAAACAAAACCTAAACCCTAATCCTCAATAGAATACAATGTTCAAAAAAATGAAACACTAATTGAAACAATAAACTACAATATATCAAATGTTGAAACAAAAATTAGAAATAACAAAGATTCAAGGTTATAATTCAAACCTAGTTTTTTTTAGGTGGAGAAGGAGAGAGAGGGGTGACGGCACTGGTGGCGGCGGCAGTGGGTGGTGGACGGCGAGCTGTGGTGGCACGGGGTGGGGGAATGGGATTTGTGTGAGGGAAATAGAGAAGAGGAGGGAAAAAGAGAGTTGGGGAAATTTTGGGAAGAAAATAAGAGAAATGATAGACTTGTCAAGATCCTAATTAGTATATATAATTTTTCATCAAATATATCTATGTGTCAATTGATATATCGACTTATAACCTACTCAGATTCATCGTTGAATATTAAAAACAAAACGTCTCGACCATATATATATATTATTCATCCCTTGTATTACAAAAGTGTTAACGGATTACATTTATATTATTTATATAGTAAATATAAAAGTAATTTTTAATTTTGACCAATGTTGACCTGAAAAGAGACCAACTTTGGTCGCTAATTATCCAGAAATTAAAAATTAGCGACCAAAGTGGTCGCTAAATTTAAATCAGATTTATTTATATTTTATAAAATATTTTAAATAATAATATAATGATTAAACTTTATAATTGGGTCCCAAATTAGCGACCAAAGTTGGTCGCTACTTGCTTCCCCTTTCATAACCGACCAATTTTGGTCACAAATTTTAAATAATATTTATTTATATTTTATATTTAAATAATAATATAATTATGAAAACGTTATAACTGGGTCCCACCTTAACGACCAAAGTTGGTCGCTAATTTCAATATTTCTTTGACTAAGCAAGTCTGACCGGTCCGGTCAACATGTTGGCCACTTTATCGACCAAAAAGCGACTAACTTTGGTCGGTAAATTATTTAAAATAATTATTTAATAATTTTCTCCAAATTAGCAACCAAAGTTGGTCGCTTTTTTTGACCAACCAACTTTGATCGCAAATTTTTGGTCGCTTTTTACCGAATTTCTAGTAGTGACCCCCTCCCCCCCAAAAAAAAATGGTTTCTAACTTGGATGAATGGTAGATGCAGTTTTCTCTCAATTATGATTTTGTAGCACTAAATTTGCTGTTTTGCCTTAGTTATAGCTAGTGGATGTTATCTGAGATGGACTAGAATGAGCAAGTTAGATTTTTATGAAAGCCACAAGGTGCTCGATATATGTCCTCTGAGACCGAAGATGGAATAATCGTGTGCCCAAACAAACAAAAATATGTACATCATAAGTAGAGAGGCATATGAATACCGCACAAAAATCATACCAAGAAATATGTTTATTTCCAAAGGGCATACAAACAATTGGCCGTTCAAGAACCTGTTCCAACACTAAGCAATCCAAAACAAACCACAACCTTGCACCTAACGAGAAGTTTAATGCAGGAGATAAATCGAACATCACAAACTGCTAAACAAATGAAAATCAAGAACCAACTTCAGAAGAAAAATGAAAAGTGAGAGAACCATTTAGGGACAAGTGAATCCCTTTGGAGCCTTCTTACTGCAAACATTGAGAAGTAAGTTCAGAGAAATAGGGAGATTAAGGTTAATTCCCAAAATGTTAGCCTTAAGGGCAGTGCAAAGGCAGACAGCAGCCTCCAAGTCCACAAGATTTCCAATAAGACTGCAGCATGGTTTTACTGGGGGAGTTCCTAGGGTAACATTCAGCAAACCGTTAAGCACATTAGCGCAAACACCTAATTTTAAGGCATCAGTTGGACATTTCCCGCCTTGAGAAGAAGGAGGAGGGGGGCATGGCTTTGGCTTTGGCTTTGGTTTAGGTTTAGGTTTAGGGCCAGGGCAAGTGCTGCATGCACTCACTGCTGTGAAGAAAAGGATATTGAATACAAGAAAGAGGGCTAGTGACTTGGCCATCTTGATCTCAAAGCTAGTGCAAGATTTGCTAGCTAAAGAGATAACAGGGAAATGTTTTGAATTAGATGATGAAGAATTAAAAGACCAATGGCTGGCTTTTATAAGCTCCATGTATAAGGAAGGAGACAAAAGAATGATGAGAAAACATTCTTAAAACCATGTGTGCAAGCCGGGAATTTTAGCTGGCAAGAAGAATAATTTTTGTAGATCTTGGAGGTATGTGAAGGTCGAAGGAATTAATTCTGGTTTCCATGTTCCACGTTGAGTTTCAATATTAAAATTCTAGTAATTGTTTTATCTCGTACCTTTATCGCTGATATATTATGTATTCTGACAGTGTAAAACATAATTATGTTATGTAGTTTATCACACACTAGTAGACCCATTTTTTTTTTTAAAAAAAAAAAATCACCCTAGTGTTTCTTGGATGAAAATATCATAGATCAAAATATAGAGAGTACAAGTAGTGGTTATGGCCTTACCTCTTGATTAGAGCTACAAAGTTAGGGATGGCAAGCGGTGCGGGTGAATTTTCTCTTAACTCGCAAAATTTCAACACGCTCGTCAAGCCCCGCATAGCAAATTTTTCCCTCTTATTTTGTTAGTTTATTTATTTTCTAATCTTTTGGCTGTAATTTTTTTATACATTTATGATATCTACTCATACTTTTTATTAATTTTAAAGAGTTGCAGATTTTGTTGATCTTAAAGTGTCGGACTTACTGTAAATTCCTTTTGGGTACTAGTAAACGAATTGTTCATTCTTTCTCCACATAACTTTTCTATTTAATCGCTTTATTTTACTGTATAAAAAGTCCACTGATTTGGTATACCGAATTTATTATGTTAGAAGTTTGCTGAGCTCAGACCCAATTTCCATCCGTATGGGTTTCATCTTCATCAAGGCAGACAGTTGAGTTTCTTTGTTTAATGAAGTTTTTAAACCCGCGCCCACACTGCACCCGCATAATTTTTTATTTTTTTATTTTAATTTTGATTCGTCCTGTATCCGCATATGTTTAAACTCGCACCGCCCTGCATGTGTTTAAACTCACACCGCCTCGCATCCTCACTGCCCCATTACCATCCCTATACAAAGCGGCAAATGCCATATATAGAGTGAGCAGGTAAGACTACATATTGGCCAGAAGTAGGATAACTCCCCTTTACATGGATGTATGAAATGAGCTTTCAAAAGGAGCAAAATGGTGCAACACTTCGTATAATACCGCCACTCTTTCCTTCTTAGTTAGTCCTATTTCTTCTTAATCAGTCCCAAAAGAATGATATATTTTTCTATTTAGTAATAATTGTACGTTAACTTACTTACCCTTAATGAGATGACTTCTAACCCAACAATTTTTTATGGATTGTTTTAGACCACAAATCCAAAAGTTTTTATTTTTATTTTTAAATTTCATGCCTAGTCAAATATCTTTACATAAATTGGGACGGAGAGAGTAAGTTATATGAATAATCAACAATGAAATAACCTTTTTTTGGTCTATTTCTAAAGCTTGGTAAACCAATTTGAGCTTGCTAGAGCCTAGATGCCATGATTTTCATATAGGAGATCACATTTGAACGTCAAAGTATGAAAGAAAATCCCCGTAATAGGAAGGTGAAGCCCTAGCCATCTAAGCTTAAATGAATCTTTTAATTTGATCTTGGCATACTATAGTTTAATAATCTAGTCACGGGCTACAAAAGAAAGGGCAAGTGGGATCACCAGAACTTTAATAAGAATACAATTATTCTTCTCATGAATGTGGCCAAAGATCCCCACGTCAAATTATTGTAGTTACTACAATGTTTTCTTGTGTCTAGACTGACGAAAGGCCTCATTTCTTTTTTTTTTTAAAGATTAAGATTTTTTTATCTGAATACACATCTGAATATGAAGAGGTGTATTAAGATCTGAATACTAAATGATTAATACTGTTTGTTTTTTACCATCTGAATAAATAAAATTTATGTTTATTTAAAAATTAATAAATATAAAATTTAAATAAAATATTGATTAATCTAATATTAAAATATGGTAGTTGGTGGTGGTGATGGCTAACGGAGGTGTTCGTGAATGTCGACTAGAGGTGGTGGTTGATGATGATTTTGGTTGATGATGGTAGTTCTAGGTAGTCGTTAGTGGTGATTGGTAGCGATGATTATTATGGTTGAGGATGATGGGTGGTGGGTAGTGATAGTTAATAATGGTGGGTGGTGATTGTGGTTGTGATTGAGGAAAGTGATGGTGCGTGGCGGTAGTTTATAATGTGAGCGATGCCGGCTATGATTGTTGATGGTGAAGGGGTGGTTGGTTGTGGTAGTTGACGTGGGTGAGTGTGTGATTGTGGTTGAGGATGTTGGTGGTGGAGGTGGTGGGTGATGGTAGTGGCGCCGGCTATGGTTGAGGATGGTAGTAGTTGATAATGGTAGGCGGTGGCTGCAGTTAGCAATGAATGTGGATGCTAGTATCTTAATGAAATTAATGTTATTTTATAAATCTTAATCATACAGACATATTCAGACTCATTAAGTGGTTGTGAAGTAAAAAAAATAAATATACTTAATGATCAAGATCTGAGTGATTAAGATTTAGAGCTCTATTGAGTGCAAACAAATTAGGCCAAGGTATAATTTAGAACGCGAGAGCTTGGTTCTGTTCCATTTTATGTTGCATATTTTCTTATTATATTTGTTCCATTTTATGTTGCAGATTTTCTTATTAGGGCATATAAAAGAATTACACATTTTTAAATTTGAAAAAGTAATAATTTTACACTCTTCATTTTATTTTTAATGACATGTTTTTGTAACTAGAGAAATCTCATGATATATTTTAGAGCACAAGTTCCAAAAATCTATCTCTCTTTAACTCCATGCTCAGTCAAATTACGCATATCAATTGAAACGGGGAAATATTAATTTTGGTGGTCAGTATTGACTCACAAAAACTCGTTTTGCTCCCATGACAACCAAAGCTACATCTGTTTATAAAATATTTGATGCCCAGGAAACAAATCCTTTCTTATTTCCAACACCATCGGCTTTTATATAATTGTGTACAATTGCTTCACTTGAAAGAGTGGATAAACTAGGATCTGTCAAAAGCAGCGTTAAGTATGGAGAGTTTATTGGGCCTAATATCCACGGGTTGATAATGGGCCATTTTGGAGCAAAAAGATAGCCCTGATCGAAACTGGACCCAAACAAAAATGGGATAAACAGCCGGCCGATTCACTGAGCCGATATACATAAATTATACATGGTTATACATATATTTTATATTTGTTAGTTATTTTAAGTTTAAGTTGTTCGACGGCCGGCTATTTAGGTTAATTCTTGAACAAAACTGAAGTCCACTAAATTGGGGTTTCCTATAAGCTTGTGAATTTGGACCTGCACTCCGTTGTAAAAGGTATCTTTATACAAATAATCGGTCAGATTCACCTTTTACTTTCTGGTATACATAGATTTTAAACTTATTATACATGATTATACACATACTATATATGGATTATACGTTGCTATTTTTTGGGTGGGTGGTTATTTAGGTTAATTCTTCTGGGCTCCTACGCTTTTATTAAAATTCAAAAGCGGGCCACAGAAGAAGTTTATTAAATTAGCCATAAACAATTCAGTGGTTCCAACTCAAAACTGGGATTGTATGACTGAGTTCCTACGAGCTGGTACCATTGACACCTAAAACCACTAGTATAAGGAACTTTTTCGTTTCGTTGGTAGTGATTATTATAAACAACTACTTATAAATGAATTTTATGTAATGCAATTATGTAAAACAAATTTTAACTGTAAATATAAAATTAGACCCCCACCCCCCAACAAAAAAAAAAATAATAGGGTTGTGGTGCGCGATATCAATATGGTCATTAACTTTAGAAGTTCTTTTATTGAAACTCTAAGGGTTGAGTGTGGTTGTATTCTGAAATTTGATTTCCACCATAGGTGCCACTCTAAAGGACTGCTATTTAAGAATTAGCCGGTGCGTCTTGAAATTTGGTTTTTAAGTTCAAATTTTGTGTTAACTTTCACTGATTTACACTGATTATGAAGTGTAATCCACAACTGAATGAATTAAGAAAACGAAATTGATAGCAGAAGAAAGGTAGAGAACAATATGATTACTTCTCTGCTTAGCAATGTCGGTTACAACTAACAAAATGAATGTATGCGTATGCTTATACTAATATCTATTGACTCCTAACAGATGACAACTGTTAATAAGGAAAATGACATAATTACCCTTGTAGCTAACTAACTAATGATCAGCAAACTGTAGTTCAATTAACTAACTCCTTTACACCCCCCTCAAGCTAAGAGAGATGAAGATATGTTCTTCATCCCTAGCTTGGACATCAGATAACTATGCTGAACCACAGTGAGCCCTTTGGTGAGAAGGTCGGCTAATTATGCAGAAGAGGCAAAACGAAGAAGATGAACCAACCCAAGTTGCACTTTCTCCCGAATAAAATGGCAATCGATGTTGATGTGTTTTGTACGTTCATGGAACACAAGATTCGAAGCTATCTGAATAGCAGATTTGCTGTCACAGTGCATAGAAACAGGCAGCTGAATCGCCACGCCCAACTCCTTGAACAAACCTACAACCCAAACTACCTCTGCCACAGTCGAAGCTAGACTGCGATACCTCTACCACAGTCGGGCTTTGTATATGTGTTAAAAAATTTACTAAATAATTATTACTATTGGAAGCAGCCTCTCTACTTTCACAAAGTAGAGGTAAGATCTGCGTACATACTACTCTCCCAAGACCTCATGATGTGGGATAATACTGGATATGTTATTTACTATTTCATAGTAAATTCAGTTATTATTGTTAACTTGAGATAGCTGTCGAAATCTATGAACTTCAAATCTTGAATCGTCCTCTACTTCCATTGTGGACCTAACACTAAAAAAAAGGTACTCTTATTTTTTTTTTATAAATAATCTGAAAACTATACTCCTATTTGTTGAAGCACTGCATCTTTCGTTCAAGTGGATGAAATCTGCAATTTAGAAAGAATGACACGAACTACAAGGCCAATTGGCTAGTCACGGGTCTGTTTTCTGTACCTATTGGTCGGTCTTGTGATCCCCAAAATTGATAAAATACCAACCCACTAACACTATAAACTTTCAAGAAAATGTCTAGACAAAGTTCTGCAAAGTAATTTGAGCCAGAATCTCTCTGCTTTAAATTATTTGCCACCTTTATTCCAGGCTAGCATTAGTTCACATGTCTGCATGCATGCCAAATTCTAGGGTTCATATGCCACAAATTTGCCTATAAATACGCACTTCATTTTCTCTACACTAAACCTAAAAAATAGTACTAATACACAACACAAATCCTCTGCTTCGTTATGGATTCAAAGAGATACTTAGTTACTCTCTTTTTATTCTTTAACATTCTTTTCTTTACCCTTGTAAGTGGCTGCTGGAGTGGCTGCAATAATCCACCAACTCCAAAACCAAATCCGAACCCGAACCCAAATCCTAACCCTAGCCCATCAAAGGGACACTGCCCTAGAGATGCCCTAAAACTAGGTGTCTGTGCCAAGGTGCTGAACGGACCCATCGGAGCCGTCATCGGAACCCCACCGGACATGCCTTGTTGTTCCGTACTAGGTGGACTTTTGGATCTTGAAGCTGCAGTTTGCCTTTGCACTGCACTGAAAGCCAACATCCTTGGAATCAACATTGATATTCCCATTGCACTAAGCTTGCTTATTAATACTTGTGGGAAAAGTCTACCATCTGACTTCACTTGTGCCTAAGCTATAATGCTTCTCTTTTGAGTCGCCACGAATAAGTTTTAGTGACAGGATTATTCTTAACGACCATTTGGTTTTGCACGAAAAATATTTTGTGATGACTTCTTCATTTTCTGTGGTGATTAATGTCTCATTGCTTGAATGTTAGATGAATTATTTCCCTTTGTTGTTTTAGCATTAGAGGAATTTGTTTTTTCTATTTTAGTTTGTTGAAGTTCCTGTTGTATTTTAGTTCTTTTGTTGTTAGGACTTAGGAATGAGCACTTGATAATTCGTACGAAGGGGATTGTTCTTCCATCTCCTTTGTAATTCACTAGTGCTTCCTTTATTGACTTGATGAATTTCTGATTCACAGCTGGCTTCTCCCTCCCTTTCACTTTGTTGTCATAATTTAACTTGCACAAAATGTAATAAAACATAAAAAAAAAAAAAAATTTGTGGACCTAAAAAGTATTCCATAACATTTGTGTGGATATACATTTTTTTTTTAAAATTTGTAATCTTAAACATAAGTATATATAATATCAATAGTGTCAAATAAAATTCAGCAAAGGAAGCATTAAATTTGAGCATCTTAGTGAGAATAAAACAAAACAGAACAGAGTACGGTTCTAGAATGTCTAATTAGATCCCTGCAAGGAAGAAATCGTCTTTATTCCTTCTTTCTCAGCATATACTCTTTCGCTTCACAAGATTTAATCTAAGTGAGTAATTTTAATTGATATTTAAATGTGCTCTTTTTGTCGCTTTTATATGAATGAAATTTACAACTTGTAAAATGTAATACTTTTGTTCTACATTTCTTATAACTAACTAGGGGTATACATAAGCCGGGTTGGTTCGAATTTTTCAATTATCAAACCAAATAAATGGTGTCGGGTTTTTAAATTTTATAGACCAAACCAAACCAACAAAGTCGGATTTTTCAATCTCGATTTTTCGGGTTTCCGAACTTTTTTCTGGTAAAGTCTTTATAGCATAAAATATGTAATTTGTGCTCCAAATATTTCTTAAATCCTAGTAAAATACAACTATATAATGTGTTTTTCAAGAAACTAACACAATAATATGAGATAAGTCATAGCATTATACTAAAATATTCAATAACAAAGATAAAATAATAAAATTACATAAAACAAATATTGTAATTAATAAGTCATAACAAAAATTAACATAATCTAAAAATACTATATAGGTCATGCTAAAATAAGTATAGCTAATAAGTACTAATATTAATTACATAACTAAGCACTAAAGAAAAAGATAAACTAAGTTATGCATTTTCATTTTAAATCAATATAAAACTAAAATAATTATCCAACACTTTCGTCATTTCTAGTATTGAACTGAATTTCTTTTATTAGCATTAATATTGATTTAAACTTTGTTTGAGTTACTACATTTATGTGTTATAAAACTTATTTACCATTCAAGAATGTTAAGTCTAAATTTGAAATAATACTTTAAAGATAAAATTGTGAAAAAGTTTAAGAAATATTTATAAATTACATTACAATAAATATTTATATGTAGAAAATATTTTTAAAAATTATATAAATGTATAATCGGGTTGGTTTGGTTTCGATTTGACTTTTTTAAGTTAAACCAAACCAAACCAATTATGGTCGGGTTTATTTCCAATACCAAACCACATCGGATTTTTTTTCCAGCTTGACTCGAATTATCGATTTGGTACGGTTTATCGGTTTTCTTTGTACACCCCTATATCTAACTATAGCATAAAACTTAAATTGCTTAGTCCATTTTATTATGGAATAATTGTTCGACCAAAAAATGATTATCTCTGGTTAAACAAATTAATCAATTATTTAAGAGGTTAATCCTAGTTAAAGATAATAACTTTAGATCTATGATAAGTAATGTAGGAGATGTAGACAATGTTGAGGCAGATTTAATGCACTAGATATTAAATGCTTCGAATGCAATAATATGCTAGAAATATCAAATATTAAATGGCAATAAATGACATCAAATGTAAATAAAGAGAAATATTCACCCATTATTGAATGAGATGGATGACTCCTCTTTCTGATAATGCAGAATGACAAGTATCTATGAGAATATCGAAGACTTTCTCGGATCTGGTGGAAATGACAAGGAATAATCCAAAAAGACGAATCTCCTTAGAAAGGTATTCTTTGTATTTATCTAGAGAGTTTGCTTTTCAAGAGAGTTCTTATCACTTAAAATATTACATACCTTTTGCCTTATCTCACATTCTATTTATAAGGGACATCCCCCCAAAGAATCCTAAAAGTACAAATACATAGAATATTCAATGAAATATTCCATCTAAAGATCCCAGTACAAAACTAGTCGTTACTACTGCTCATAACACTCGACCTCGGCCGTAGTTGACTGCTCGACGAAAAGTTTTGTTAATCACCGGTCGACCTCGGTCAAATTACTCATGTTAATTACCTCTTCGTGCTGAATTTTCTCAGTCGAATTTTGACCTATACAGTTAGTGCCTCCGCTTATCGAGGTTGTCTTTTGGCCGACCTCGGTGAGCAGACTTCGCTAGTTGCAGTCGAGAAATTTAGGTGGACAAGTCGAGTAGTAACGATCAAGGTCGAGGTGATAATCTGTCACTGTGCAGGCCACAACTTATTGAGATGTTGGTTCATACTGACGTCATAGCATCATGTGTCATTATTACGCATCTTCCCGATGTGTTGCATCGCTTCCCGCGCCCCTATCGTTTCGGTATTTGTGTATCGACGATTGATTTTCTCGATTAGGGTGCCTATGTTCTTTATAAATAGGGATTTGAACCTTTATATCTTCCTCTCTTCTTCTTCTTCTTCTTCTTCTTCTTCCTTCTTCTTCTTCTTCTTCTTCTTCTTGTATTCTTGCTCCCGTTGCTTTCACTTTCGCACCCTTGTTTTCCTTTCTGGCTTTAGCGATTTCTGCTACTCCTACCTCCCTCGAGTTTGTACTTTCTGCACTTACAAGCAACTTAAAATGACTGATGCTTCTTCTGGCTCTGGAGAGGCTTCTGACCCAATCCCAGTGGCAGTGAGAATGCCTCCTCACGATGATGGGGTTTCCATTGTTGTTGAGGACGAATGCTTCCCCACTGAAGAGGAAATTATAATTCCTCGTAATGACAAAGCAAGGTCGGACTTCTCAAAACTGCCTGTAGATGAGTCCGAGCCTGTGGTTAGAAGTGTAATTAAAGACAAGACACATAGCTAGATTAGATAGGAACCCAATTCCCAACCAATTATAACTCCCTGGGAATATCGATCCCGATCTTTCGGGTAAAAGCTACATCGACCCCTCCTCGCCATTATATAGTGGTGTAGGGTTGGAGCCGATTAATTTTTGGGGCCGTTGCCGGGGATTTAGACGGTTTTGGCTATCTATCTGACTAGTTGTGTGTATTATTTTTCTTTCCTTCAATTTTACTAACTTGTGTGTTTTAATCGCTTTAGGTACAAATGGTTGATCCTCTTGGAAATGTTCTCCTGGGAGAGGAAGTAGACGATAATGGTGATGATGTGGCTCATTTGGTGCCTCAAGCTCAAAGAAGAGGCCGCCAGGCCAATGAAAATATTCCAGACCCTCCCCCAGCCCCTCCAAGAGCAGCTCCTCGGGCGCTTCCAAATGAAGGATATGCTAGTGCGATTGTCCCACCCCGAATCCGAGCGAGCAATTTCCAAATTACAAATGTGATGTTGACTTTATTGGAGCAGCTACGGTACTTCACAGTTGCTCCCTATCAGAATGCATATAAACAGCTCAAGGGATTCGTGGATACCTGTGGGGAAGCAAACAGACAAACGTATCGGAGGATGCATTGAGACTGAGATTGTTCCATTTTTCACTTAGACAGAAATAATTGGATGGATTGGCTCGAAAGACTCCCCAACCATTCCATCTCTACGTGGGATAGGTTGGATGACAAGTTTATAGCCAAGTTTTTCTCACCTGGACATATGGTAGCTTTAAGGGATGAAATCTTAGCATTCAAACAGGGACCCAATAAATCCCTTCATGAGATTTGGGAGAGATATAGAACTATGGTCAAGGAATGCCCCAATAATGACATGACAAAAGCTATGATCCAACAGACATTTTACTGGGGCATAAACACGACCAATCAATGTGTGGTAAACCAGTTAGCTGGGGGGTAATTTTATGAAGATGACATATGCTGAAACCTGTGACATTCTTGATGAAATGGCTGGCACTTCTTCAGCGTGGCAAAGTCAGGAAAACGTTCCTCAAGGTGACCCGAATGTGATCAATCTTCATAAGGAACTCCAAGACCACGGACAAGCCATAGCTGAGTTAACAACAACTATGAACCAGATTGCCAAAGCACAGCTTCAGCAAATCCAAGGACCAAAGCAAGTAAACGCAGTGAAAGGGGTCAATCTAATGGTCAACAAGAGAAGAAAATATGGCCAACAAATGCAAAGAAATAATGATCAACATGAGCAAAGTAGAAGTGGATACAACAATGATGATTCATATGATGACCAAAGTGAAGAAGTATTGTATGCCAACAACTACCAAGGACAACGGAGCAATGCTCCAAATCAACAATGGCGATCTCAAGGGAAAAATCAGAATTTGAATAATCAAGGGCAAGAAAACTGGAAAAATAACAAAAAAAACTCAAAAAATTGGGGGAACAACAATCAGAGTTAGGGGGGAAACAACAATTGGAATGGCAATAACAACAATAATTGGGGAGGAAATGGAAATCGGGGGTCGGGCTTTCAAAGACCCCCGATGTATCAACAACCCAACAATCCACCTCCATATGAATCTCAAGGTCAAAGTTCGTCAAGAAATGATATGGGACAGATCGAGAATATGTTCAAACATATGATGGAGAGGACTGCCAATTCTGATGCTCAAATTGCCTCCCACACTACCTCCATCCGCAATCTTGAGGTCCAAATGAGTTAAATCTCGCAAGAATTGAACACTCGCCCTAAGGGGGCACTACCTAGTGACACGGTAGTAAACCCAAAGGGTGGGAGCAATAACAATACCGGTCATGCAATGTCGGTAACCACAAGGAGCGAAAGAGGTGGTGAAGCAAGTACTTCCAAGCAAAACAGAGTTGTGTGTGATGATGATGAAATGCAAAATGATGATGTTCCTATAGTTGATGAGCAAGTGAGTGAAGAGAAATTGCACGGTGATGTGAGGATTGATATTCATGACAACGAGGAGGAAACTCAAAATGACGTGAACCCATCTAGGGAACGCGTAATAGACATACCGAAGCCGGTAGAGCCAAAAGCCAAGGCTCCTTTTCCAAGTCCTCCTCTACCTTATCCTCAAATACTTGCAAATAAAAAGAGTGAAAATCAATTCAAGAAGTTTATTGAGATTATGAAAAGCTTGTCTATCAATGTGCCCTTGGTGGAAGCTCTTGAGCAAATGCCGGGATACGCCATGTTTATGAAAGACTTGGTCACTAAGAAGAGATCTATGGAATGTGAAACCATCAAAATGACTCATCAAGTTAGTGCCATTGTGCACTCGATGGCTCCCAAGCTTGAAGATCCCGACGCATTTACAATTCCATACACCATTGGGAGTGCGGATTTTGCAAAGGCCTTGTGTGATTTGGGTGCAACTATAAATTGATTTACTCCGTATTCAAAACTTTGGGTATTGGTAAACCAAGAGAAACTTCAATGAGACTACAAATGGCGGATAGAACAATGAAGAGGCCCATTGGTATTATTGATAATGTTCTTGTACGGGTCGACAAGTTTATATTGCCTGCTAATTTTGTGATCCTCGACTGTGAAGTCGACTATGAGGTGCCTATAATCTTGGGGAGGCCTCTCCTAGTAACAGATAAGGCATTGATGGATGTGGAAATCGGCGATCCCACCTTCCAGGTGGGCGATGAAAAGGTTGTCTTCCACATGTGCAAGTCAATAAAGCAACCGAGTAGTACTGAGGTTTGCTCTTTTGTGGATCTTGTGACGGAAGTGATAATTGATGATACAAGTGCAATGATCAACGTGGAAGATCCCATGGAAGTTGTTTTGATGAACCATGAGGATGATGTAAGGTATGTCCTGGTTGAATGTGCTAATGCATTGCAAGGAATGAGATCCTACTCTTATGGACCCCGTAAGCTCTCCTTGGACTTGGAAAATCGGAAGACTCCACCGACAAAGCCCTCGATCAAGGAGCCACCAACTTTGGAGTAGAAGCCTCTCCCATCACACCTCAGGTATGAATTCTTGGGCCCTTCTTCTACATTACATGTTATCCTTTCTGCTAGCTTAACCAAAGTGAAGGTAAACTCCACTCTTGAAGTGCTTCAAAGAAGAAAAAAGGCAATTGGATGGACCTTAGCTGATATTCGGGGTTTAAGCCCCGCCTTTTGCATGCATAAAATTATACTTGAGGATGATGCAAAACTGTCTGTACAACATCAACGGAGTTTGAACGAGGTTATGCAAGAGGTGGTCAAAAAGGAGATCATCAAATGGCTTGATGCAGGGGTTATCTATCCAATATCAGACAGTACATGGACTTCACCGGTGCAAGGTGTTCCGAAAAGGGGGGTATGACTGTGGTGAAAAATGAAAAGAATGAGTTGATCCCTACTCGGACCGTGACTGGATGGAGGGTATGTATGGACAACAGAAAGCTGAACAAGGTGACCCGAAAAGATCATTTTCCATTGCCTTTTCTTGATAAGATGCTAGACAGACTTGCCGGGCAGGCCTATTACTGTTTCTTGGATGGGTACTCAGGTTACAATCAGATTCTTATAGCCCCATAAGATCAAGAGAAAACTACCTTCACCTGCCCGTATGGAACCTTTGCATTCTCTCGGATGCCGTTCGGATTGTGTAATGCACCTATATTTCAGCAGTGCATGATGGCTATATTTATGGACATGGTGGAGGACTTCCTTGAAGTCTTTATGGATGATTTTAGTGTGGTTGGAGACTCATTTGAAGAATGTTTGAAAAATCTTGACAAGGTTCTAGCTTGATGTGAAGAGATGAATCTTGTGCTTAACTGGGAAAAATGCCACTTTATGGTCGATGAGCATTGTCCTCGGCCATAAGATCTCAAAAGATGGAATCGAAGTGGACAAGGCTAAAATAGAAGTGATTTCAAAATTACCTCCCCCGACTTCCGTCAAGGGAGTTAGAAGTTTTCTTGGGCATGCGGGGTTCTACCGAAGGTTCATCAAGGACTTTTCCAAAGTGGTGAACTCCCTATGAAAGCTATTAGAGAAAGATGCAGGATTTGATTTCAATGAAGAGTGAATGAAGGCCTTTGAGATCTTGAAGTATAAATTAACAACCACTCCAATCATTACCGCACCAAATTGGAGCTCACCCTTTGAGCTTATGTGCGACGCAAGTGATTTTGTGGTAGGAGCGGTCTTGGGGCAACAGGTGAACAAGATATTTCATCTGGTGTACTATGCAAGAAAAACTATGAACGATGCCTAGGTTAATTATACAGTGACAGAAAAGGAATTGTTAGCATTGTGTTCGCCATGGAGAAGTTTAGGCCTTATCTCATGAGCGCCAAAGTGATTGTTCATACTGATCACGCGGCGCTCTGGTATTTGATGACAAAAAGGACTCCAAAGCTAGACTAATGAAATGGGTTTTGTTGCTTCAAGAATTTGACCTCGAGATCATTGAAAGGAAAGGAAATGAAAATCATGTTGCAGATCATTTGTCCCGTCTAGAAGATCAAGGGAGGCCCAAAGATGGTATTGAGATTAATGATGCTTTCCCAGATGAGCAACTCCTCTCGGTTTCTTTGAATGATATGCCTTGGTTTGCGGATGTTTCCAATTTCCTTATTACCGGCATTGTCCCATGTGAGCTCTCTTCTAACCAAAGGAAGAAACTCAAACGGGACAGTTTGGACTATTATTGGTATGAGCCCTACTTGTTCAACATTTGCAATGATGGAGTGATTCGTAGGTGTGTCCCAGAGGAGGAGCAAATGAGCATACTTGATGCTTGTCATTCCTCTCCCTACGGTGGTCATCACGGTGGGACGAGGACTACTTCCAAGGTTCTTAGTTGTGGTTTTTATTGGTCAACCCTGTATAGAGATGCGAGTGAGCTTGTCAAGAGATGTGATGAATGTCAGAGAGCTGGGGGGAATATCAAAGAAGGATGAAATTCCCCCACCAACTACTCTTGAAGTTGACATTTTTGACGTGTAAGGCATAGACTTCAAGGGGCCTTTTGTGAATTCGTGTGGCAATACTTACATTCTCGTGGCGGTTGATTATGTTTCCAAGTGGATCGAAGTCGTGTCTTTGCCCAACAACGAAGCCCGGAGTGTAGTGGCATTCCTCAAGAAGAACATTTTCATACAGTGTGGTACTCCTCGGGCAATTATAAGTGATGGGGGGTTTCATTTCTGTAGTAGGGCATTTGACACTTTGCTTGCTAAGTACGGTGTCAATCACAAGGTCTCTATTACTTATCACCCCCAATCTAGTGGACAAGTGGAGCTTTCAAATAGGGAAATCAAAAGCATCTTGTCATAAACTGTAAATGCCAATAGAACAGATTAGTCAAGGAAGCTGGATGATGCGCTGTGGGCTTATAGGACTACATTTAAGACTCCAATCGGTATGTCTCCGTACCAGTTGGTGTTTGGTAAAGCATGTCATTTGTTGGTTGAGCTAGAACATAAAGCATTGTGGGCCTTGAAGTGATTAAATCTTGAGTGCGATGTTGCAGCAAATATCTGGGTGGAACAACTCAATGAGCTAGATGAATTCCGATTTCAGGCCTATTCAAGCTCATCATTGTACAAGGAGAAGATGAAATACTTGCACGATAAACATGCCCGAAACAGGGAATTCAAATAGGGTGATTTGGTCCTTCTCTTCAACTCTCGGTTACGTCTGTTTCCGGGAAAGGTTAAGTCCAAATGGAGTGGCCCCTTTGAGGTAGTACATGTAACACCTTTTGGTGCTCTTGACTTGAAGAACAAAAATGGTGAAATCTTCTGGGTTAATGTGTGAAGCATTACTTGGGAAAGTTTGATGACAGCCACGTGGTGGCCTTGATAAGGTTTCAATGATGATGGTAACCTACGTCGTGCCGCAATGTTAAATCAGGCACTTCTTGGGAGGAAACCAAGTGATTTTTCTTTCTTTTTCATTTTCTTCTTAGATTAGGCTCTTTTGAACTAACTGGTTGTTAGATTGATGTTGGAATTGTTGATGTAAAGTAGGACAAATACTGGAGAAATTTGGCTAAGTGTATAATTAACAGCTGACCGCGCTCAAAATTACGCGGTCAGCGGACGCTTTTTCATGGGGGTGAGATTCTGCAGCAGACACGGACTTGCAAAATCAAAAATGTAATCTCGCTGAAGTTTAGTCCGCGTCCGCGGTGGATTTTCACGATCAGCAAACCCTGTTCCGCGGCCGTGCCAGTTTTTTCGCTCTCAGCGGTGACGTCGTAGTTGCACCTCTTACAAATGTTAAAACCGCGGACCGCGGTGGAATTCCGCGGCCGTGCCAGGTAAGTCTGTGGGGTCCTTAGGGATTTAGTATAAATAGGAGGGCCCTCCTCCTTTTACACTTTTCACACCCTCACATTTCACAACCCCCTTTGCACTATTCATTAACTCTTGTTACATGTAGAATTCATCTCACTTAGCAATACTAATTTCTAAAACAAATTAAACAACTGGTATGCTCAACTTCTTAGTTTTAATCTTAAATATTTCTTTTTCTTTTTAGTTAGTTTCACTTTTTCTTTCTAGATAGGGTTATTACATGCCTAGAATCATAATCATGCTTAAATGTTGATAAAAATGAATGGTAATTATTTTTTATGCCTAATGGGGGTTGGGTGTTTCACTTTGCCTTTAATTGAACAAATTCTATGCTAAGTATAAACCCTAGCTCAGGAACCTTTTCTCAGTGCCCGTTCTGTATAAATTCCGCGGTCGCGGCCTTATTCTGCGGTCAGCGGTCATATGAATTGCTGAGCTTATAATGGTTTGCTTATACGCAGCCGCGGTGGCATTTTCACTGTCAGCGACATGCTTTACGTGGCCGCGCTTCTTTTTTCACCGACAGCGAAGTCAATGTTCAGAGAAGTAACAAATTGTGTCCACGACCGCGTTCGTTTTTACGCGAACAACAGTGAAGCTCTCACGGTCGCACCAAAATTTCCGCCACTAGCGATGGCCTATGTTCGGAGACTGGGTAGTCTAAATCCCAGTCTCTCGCGGACGCGGCCCTTTTTCCACTGTCAGCAGTAGCCAGTCCACGGTCGCGCCCCTTTTTCCACTAACAACGGTCCACTATGCTGTAAACACTGTAACCTTTAGCTGTTTTGATCTAATACTTGCTTGAATACCAATACTAATGAGCTTTCGCTGATTGTTTATGTAGACAATGGTTATATCTATAGGTGGACAAGACAAGCAACCAGGGAGGGGAGAGTCCTCCCGGGGACGGGGGAGAGGAAAACAACAAGTTGCACCCCTAGCCCCTAAAAGTCTCATTGGCAATAAAAAAATCCCTCCGGAGGCCCATTCCTGACACTTCGGAGACAAGTGAGTACGTCTCCTCTCGGGAGATTTCAGAGGGGGAAGCTGGCCAGACTTAAAAGTAGGCACAATCCCAGCCCCTTCGCCTTATAAATGAATCAACTTTTGTGTTCGGCTCTTCTTATAGCTTGGGACTTAGTGACTCTCCTCCACCCCCGGCCCCAGTGCAGCAGCTCCAGCCTCCATACCTGCCCTAGTACAGATTGATAGTGATGATGAAGTTCCGGACGACAGGAAGGATGGTGACACACAGACAGAGGGATTGGTGAGATCTCGGAACCCAGTGGTATGGCAAGATCGGTTTGTGAGTGAGAAAGCATACCACAAGTTCTGGGAGTGGTGGCCTCAGAGGTCAGCGAGACCTTCTACCCCACAACCCAAATGTCAAGAGGCACTTCAACGAGAGAGTGGGGTGGAAGTTCTTCACTAGTAACCTGCCGAAGTCCAATGAGTTTTTGGTCAAGGAATTCTATGAAAATGTGGCCCACATCAAAAAGGGCACATATTTGACCAAAGTCCGCAACAAAAAGATTATGTTTGATGGAATGACTCTAAATAACTATCCTGGGTTCAATGATGAAGATGAGTCCATGTATCTGGATAAGGTGGCTATAGATGAGCTAGCCCGACCTTGGCTTGCTTCAGTGATTGCTATTCCTGTGACCAACCCAGCTTGGCTAACACCCGGGGTCCCTATCTATAGGAACACTTTGATCTTCGAGGCAAAGGGGTGGTCTACTTTTGTATGCAGTAGGATAGACCCTACTACTCATGACAGTGACATGCCGGCATCCCGGGCTATTATTGTGGGGGCTATCATGGAAGGGTTCCCGATCAACGTCGGGAATATTATAGCCAGGGAGATAGGAAAGGATGAGAGATCATATCCCTTCCCAAACTTCCTCACTATGTTCTTCGAGGACCAAGGAGTAGAGGGAAGGGACTATGACACCAAGGTGAAACCAAATAGGTCATTTACCTAGTACAACCTTTAGGGTCCAGACAACCCCAAGTCCAAGAGCAAAGCCACCGCTTCCACTGGCAAGTCTAAAGAGACAAGGGTGGTTGCCACTGGTTCCGAGCCATCCACTGCCGAGGGTTCATATGCCGCCATGCCATATCCTCCCTCCGGACCATCTACCTCCATTCTTACCTCAGTGCCTTCTTCTTTAGCATACCCTCAGACTGCTCTGAGGGTAAACCAGGCATTGGCCGACATCAACAATTGGTTGCAAGTAGCTTCATCAAAGTTATCTTCCTTATCCAGCACCGTAGCAGCCCAGGCAGCCCCAACCCCAGCCCAGATCTAAATGCCTCCATCACAGGAGGAGTAATTAAAGTCTGTCCTTGACAACTAGAAGAAGATTCTGGAGTCGCTGGGTGTTCATGAGAAGGAAATCAAGTCCCTGGGTAAACAGGTTAGGAAGATGAGGAAGAGACAAGATTATATGAAGAAGGAGGTGGCAAATCTTACTACAGTTGGTGATATTCCTCTTGATCTACTCATGGGAGAGCCTACCCCTGCAGCTCAGACAGCGCGACCATCACAACTGCCAGAGCAGGAGGCCATCAGTGAGCCAGTGAGGAGGGTGGTGATCCCCAGACTGAGGGTTTGGAGATTCAGCTGGAGAACCCCGAGGGAGATGACTCAAGCCAACCACAGGACCCACCCAATGACCCTATGCAAACGGAGGCATCCTAGGGAGTTTTCTTTACTCTCTACCCTTCCCCTATTCTAGGCTTTTAGCATTGAGGGCAATGATAATTTTTAATTTGGTGGGGGGGTGCTTATTTTGATGATGATTGGTCTGTAATAACTCTTGATAATATTTTTCTTTCTTCATTTTCTACTTATCGTACTTTATTTTCGTACTTTTCACTTTTGGTATGTATATAAAGTTACCATTTCATGTATATGTTCATTCCCCTTTTATGTATATTTGTCTCAATCCCCTATTGTACATATTCATTTTACTTTCTGTATTTTTACTTATAACTCCGTTTATAATTTTCCTTAATAGTTTAGCTTCTTATTTCCTTTAGTAGCTTCTTTTTGCATTTTTATGATCAATAAGCCTTTGATTTTCTTAATGCCACGGTTCTTTCCAAGGGTGGAATTTGTGTGAACCGGGTGGCTCTTCCCTATGTTGGACGGCGTGACAACCTTCTTAAGGGATTGAGTCTGTTTTTCTTCTTTTTTTTGATATATGGTAGTAATGAATAAAAGTGACTCAAGTAAGCTTCACTTGGTACCAACACATTTACCTTTGACCTCATGGTTAGAGACAAGTTGTTGACGAGACTAGCTCTAGTTGTGACCCTTAGAATCTTGAGTTGACTAAAATTATCATCAAGTGGTTTCTGTGACCATATGTGAGTTTCAATCATAGCTAGGGTTGTTGTGGGCCCTCGACTCCATTCTCTTTAACAATCCAATAGCTTGAGAGGTGAGGTTTTGAATTGCAAGTCCAAGTGTCATGCCAACAAGTCTAGAACTTGCCCCGAGTGTTTTTCTAGGAGAAATTCTAAGTGTAGATCAACTTGAGAAGTGATTATAGGCTCTCCTTTGTCCCATTTGAATTTGAAAACTTCATTATCCTACCATTATAATATCCTTAGTCAACCCCTTTGAGACTAAGCCTTTTTCATTCAATAACCGCATTACAAGCCTTCATCCGTTCTATAATAACCCTCTCTTGGCACCCAATCTTCCCTTAGCATTGATGATGAACAATAGTAAAAAACATAAGTTTGGGGGAGAGACAAGGAAATTTAAAGTGATGAAAGGTTCAAAGAACAAAAAGAATTAATGAAAAGGAAAGGCAAAGAAAAGGATGAAAAGCCAAAAACAAACATGTCAAAAGAAAAGTAAAGGTTGAAAGGATTCAAGAAAACAATGTTGAAAGTCTTGGAATGAAGAGAAAAGGTGAAAAATGAGCGTCAATTAGAAGAAGAGCGGCAATGTGTCTCTCTAGTCCCCCCGAGGAAGAAGAGAATGACTCAAAGAGTCAAGAAAGCATGAGCCGAATTGTGAAAATGGAGTGCTTAAGGAAAGATGATACAATAATAGTTCATTATGTCCGACCTTGATCTAAAAAGCCTTCATTACATCCCGTTAAAGCCCTATAGGGTTTGAAGTTGAATGAGCTTACATTAGTGGTGATTTACATGAGGGGCAAGCCTATGGTACTTAGAGTCGGACTTGTGGTATTTTTTTGAGTGATGAGTGCACTTCTTGACAATCCAGGTTTTGAGTGTACATACTATAAGGTTAGATGAGCTCATGGAGAGTAGAGGAAAAGGAGTCTGGGACCCACAGTGGCCTACGTAAGATAGCGAGCTCTTTGATGAATTGAGTCAACTCTTGAAGCTTTTGTGTCACATTAGACCTATGGAACTCAGAAAGTCATTGCATAATGTTGTCAATAATGCATTTGTGTTGATGGTAATTGTTAGTTCCAATTGAAGCTTGATGAAGTTACTTTAGGACAGCTGAAATTCTACTTTCTTTTTCTTGTGAAGTTGGGAATTATCTTGTTTTCTTGAGGACAAGCAAAAGCTTAAGTTTGGGGGAGTTGATAACTAGGGATTTTAACCTACTATTTATATTTTTTGCTTAGGTTTTGGGTCAAAAATGCGTTAAGGTATTCCCGAAATCTAACTCAGGGTGCTTACTTGCAGGTTTTGGTCAAACTGAGGCAAAAAGCCAAAACGAACTCATAAAGGAGCCAAACTTGCACAAGCTCTAAAATTTTACTGGAGCGCTTTCAGAGCCATTATTACGTTGCAGCATAAGTTCCTCCGCTGAGGCAGATTACAAAGGGTTGCCGCGAACATGAAGTTCAGAGAGATGGAATTGGGCTCAATATTGGCTGCTAATCGTGTTACAAAGCGTGGCCGCGAAGGAAATTTTGTTGAAAGTAGTATATCAAGAATCAGAGACTTTGCATTCTTGGACCAAGCAAAGAACACGGTGCGCGTCATTATTGCGCGGCCGCAAAACCACCTGACGTGAGGCGGTTGAAATTCCGCTGGGAGCAAGACTGGGGATTCAGAGAGTTGCAAGTGAATTCAAATTGCAGACCGCAGTCCGCGAACATATTATGCGGCCGCGATTTAAGCCTACGTGGACGCAGAAGATTCTACGCTGTCCGCGAAACCCAGTACAGTCCAAGTCCAACTCTGAAGAAACGCGGTCTGTGCTCGTTATTGCGCGGCCGCGAAGTGCATGCACGGAGGTGCCCATTATTCCGCTGACAGCGGAACCTCCATAGGGGTATTTTTCTCCATTAATTTAGCTGTGTATAAATAGATCTTTTTCACATTTTTAGGTTATCTTTTGTATGAGGGAGCTCGTGAACAACAACACTTTTCCACTTTGAGTAATTTTAGAGTATCTTTAGCTTGTAACTTTAGATTTTGTTCTTGTAATTAACATTTATGGCTTATATTTCATCTTCATCTTTGATTTCTTCCTTAATTATGAGTAGCTAGACCCATTAGCTAGGTTTGTGACTCAACCCTAGTGTGGGCATTTAATGGGTCTTCAATTTTAGGGCTTATTTGTTTATGGATTAGTGATATTTAGCTTCTTTCATGCTTTATCTGTTGAATTGGTGATTGCAAATACTGATTCGTGCCTTTTTTATTAGAGCTCTTCTTGAGAAAGAGGGCCCAAGTCTAGGTAAAATAGGCTAACAAGTAATTAGGGTGAATTCAGGAGATTGATAGCCCCAATTAAAGAGTTAAACCTAGAGATAGTAATACCCGACTTAGCCAATTCACTTGCACTGTTTGAACACACAATTAGGCTTGAGAAAGCCAATTCGGGCAAATTCACTCAAATTGCCGAGAGGTATAGAGTGAGTAATTGGTTGTGAGGTTATATCACGACCCCAGATACCACAAGTTTGTCATAAATTCTATATCCCATTAGATACTCGCCTAGGTGTAAGTCACTTCCCTAGTGCTTTTTATCAATTGAGAAAACCTTTACAAAAACATTGTACTTGTTTATTTCTAGCAATCAATAGTGGTAAATTAGAATAGAATCAAAATCCACTCATGGTTAGAAGTATAATTAAAGATAACGCACATAGCTAGATTATATAGGAACCCAATTCCCAACCAATTATAACTCCTTGTGGATATCGATCCCGACCTTTCGGATAAAAGCTACATCGACCCCTCCTCGCCATTATATAGTGGTGTAGGGTTGGAGCCAATCATTAAGAAGATGAATCTAGCACAAAATTTCCCAAAACGGAAAACCTAGCCGTCTTAGGTGCTCCTACAATACATAACATAACCTAAAAATGATCAAAAGTTCTATTTATACTAAGCTGAAAATATCTGACAAAAATACCCTTGTGGAGGTTGTGCGGCTGCATAATTCTGAGCGCGGGCGCACTCTTGCTTTCGCGGCCGCATAATACTTATCACGGTCTGTGTTCTTCAATTTTGGATCTGGGTTGAGCTGAGTTTCACGAACCGCATAATTTCAATCGCGACCGCATAAAAGTGATGCGGTTTGCACTTGCTTAAGTTTGGCTTGAAATCGATTCTCTGATTCTTCATTTTGCGGACCGCATAATTTGGATCGCCGCAGCATAAGGGACTTTCGCAGCCGCACAATTCTGGCGCGGACCGTATTTCTCTCTTTTGCTCAATTTGTAAGCTCTCTGAACCTTAGTCATCGCGGTCCCCATAATTCCAATGTTGGGATTGTCTCCTCCAAGAGAAGGTTCAGTGGAATATCCCCAGTAGAAGCAATCTTTTGTGCCTCCTTGCTCAAACTCTCCACTGACTCCTTAAATGCCTGAGTCTTCCTCATTTTCTTCACCTGTTTCCCCAAATCCTTGATAATCCTACCATGTGCATCAAGAGTCTCCCGAATCTTCTTCTGTTCATCCAGAATATTCTTCTGGTTGTCTAGAATCTTCTTCAAATATTCCTCCACTGATGAAGGTAACTGAAGTTGTGATGGAGATGAAGACGGTGTTGCTACTGCACTAGATAGGACAATCAGCTTTGTGGTAGCTGCATGCATCCAGTTGTTGAGGTTGGATAGTGTCTGTGAAACCCGTAGTGTAGTCTGAGGGTTGGTAGAAGATGAAAGCACTGATATATATGGCCCGGAGGAGGGAGGAGGCATGGATGCTGCTCCGGTAGAAGTACCCTCTGATGTGGGAAGCTCGGCAACTGATATGGTAGCCACTACCCTTGGCTCTTCAGACTGGCTAGTAGAGGTAGTGGCTTTACCCTTGGCTTTAAGGTTGTCCGCTCCTTGGAGGTGATACTAAGAGAAAGGCTTTTTTTCCTTCATCGCCAAATCAAAGTGCCTCTTCTCTACCCTTTGGTCTTCGAGATACTCAGTAATGAAGTTGGGGTAGGAATATGATCTTTCTTCTTTGTTGATTGCCTTGGAGATATGGTAGGACATCAGGTTCCCCATATTAATCGGATAGCCCGCCATGATAGAAGCTACCAACACTGCCCCAGTGAGTGGAAGGACATTTTCATCCTGGCAAGGGTCAAGCCGGCTGCGCACGAATGTTGACCACCCTTTGGCTTCAAAGTTAAGGGTGGCTTTGACTATTGGAACTCCAGCTGTGACCCATGCGTGTGTTATCCCCGGAATAGCTAATATCTCAGCTAGCCATGGACGAGATGCATCATCCAATGCTAGCTTCTCAAGGTACTGCACTATTTCAACATCCTCAAATCGGCATATTTGTTTAGAGTGTGGCCATCAAACCAAATTTTCAAGTTCCGGACCTTCGTCACCGTGGTACCCTTTTTTATGTGGACAACATTTGCATAAAACTCCTTGACAAGGTATTCATTGGAATCTACCACTTTTCCTGTGATATATTTCCATCATTTTCTCTCCTCAAACTACTTTAGGACATTAGGATGGTGCGGGAGTAGGTCTTTGGTTATGAATTTTCGCTCAAGAGTGAGCGACTTTTTGGGCCACCATTCCCGGAACATGGAATACATCTTCTCACTCATAAATATATCGGCCCACACCTCTAGTTTCCTTGACCTAGTCAGGCCACTCACAATTGTGTCACCCCCTCTCCCGTCATACGGGACCTCATCATCATCATCTACATTTATTGGGACAACTGTTGAGGAAGGTGTTATACAAGGTGGGGAATATGGTTCTGGTGCCTGACTACCTCCCTCTGATCCATTAGACGAACCAGATGAGGAGTTAGGTTGATTGACCAGGCGGAGTCGATTGGGGAATTGCTGTGCTTGTGTCCCCGGTTGTGCTTGCACAGAATCTCCCTCAGAAGTCTCCCGGGATGGGTCACTAGTGTCCGAGGAGTACAGAGGAGGTCTAGTAAGGGTAGTCTTCTTGCCCAATACCTTCTGTACTGATAATGGCATGGTCTGGTTTCCTTTACCCCGGGCTCGGGAAGATTCGGCCCTACCTTTGGACATGTTACCTCTACCATGAGAACGCACCATTTTATGCAACATAAAAGTAGTGAGAGTTAGTTAGAATAGGGTTCAACATGTGTTAGAGCATTACAGTTGAAAATAAAATCAATGCTTCTCAGAACAAGGCAGCGCGGACCGCACAAAAGTGAGTGCGGCCGCGAAGAGAGCAGACTCACACTACTGGTTCTCTGAAGTTACTCAACCGCGGACCGCACAAAAATGAGTGTGGCCGTGAAATACCCATCGCGGACCGCACAATTATTGAGTGCGGCCACATAAGTATTTAATTGGTCTCTCAAGGTCAACGGTGCGGACCACACAATTATGAGTGCGGCCGCGAAAAACCAACCGCGGACCGCAAAAAAGTGAGTGCGACCGTGAAATATAAGAAACTAACAGTGCATTGAAACTAGGGTATCGCGGACCCCATAATTTTGTACATGGCCGCATACCCTATCACGGACCGCACAAAAGTGTGTGCGGCTGCGAAATTCAAATCAGTTCAGCACTCATGAACACTTAATACTAGGGTTTTCACTAATTATCCAAGATTTATAGCAATTAATCATGCAAAGCTACTAATCCCAGCCCCCATTATGCATTCAAACACTACCGTATGTTTCTAAGTAAGGATTAAGCATCATTTTCACATTTTGGCATGAATTTAACCCTAACTAAAAAGGAAAATTAAAAGAAAGATAAAAGAAAAGAAAAAATGAAATTAATTCATTGAAATGAACATACCAGTAGTGAAAAGTAGTAGGAAATCAACACTTGATGAAAATGGGATGAGATTAAAATCCATAAAAAGTGCACAGTGCTTTAGGCGTGTTTGAGAAGTCAAAGTTCGTAATGTGTGAACAGTCATAGAAAGTTATATTTATACTCTGACCCCTCGTGACCCACCGACTTACCTGAGTGTGGCCGCAAAATTTTGGTGTGGTGCGCACTCTTTACCTTTTTGTAGCTCAGCATCAAATTCATGAGTGCGGTCCGCGAAAAATTGGATTCGGCCGCGCAATTTGTGCGGTCCACAAAATTTTGACCATGGCTGCGAACTCTTAAGGAATTTTGATAGGTTAAACTTCAGAGAGTTGGCATTTTCCCAATTCTAGTTGCGCGACCGCACACAAAATTGTGCGACCGCGAAGTGCTTGTGCAGTCCGCATAATTTCTGACGCGGTCCGTGAAATTTCATCACTTAGCCAAATTTTTCCTTGTCAATTTCCTGCACTGCACAACCAATTCCTACATATACTTCACAACCAGTTAGTCCAAAACAAAGCCTAATCTATGAAGAAAATCAAAAGAAAGAAAAACACATGGATTGCCACCCAAGAAGCGCCTGATTTAACGTCGTGACACGATGTATGTTACCATCACTCATTTGAAATGGATCAATGCCACAACGTGGCTATCATCAATCTTGACAAGGTAGTGCTTCACTCGGTTCCTATTGACTCTAAAGATCTCACCATTCTTGTTTTTCAAATCTAGAGCACTAAAAAGAGTCACATGTACCATTTCAAAAGAACCACTCCACTTTGACTTTAGCTTTCCTGAAAACATCAGTAACCGAGAGTTGAATAGAAGAACCAAGTCACCTTATTTGAATTCTTTGTTCAGGATATACTTATCATATAGTTAATTCATTTTGTCCTTATACAAAGATGAAGTGGAGTAAGCATGGAACCGGAACTCATCAAGTTCATTTAATTGCTCTACTCGGAGATTGGAAGCTACATCTCATTCAAGGTTCAATTTCTTCAACACCCACATGGCCTTGTGCTCTAATTCCACCGGGAGGTGACATGCTTTCCCAAACACCAACAGATACGGAGACATACATATTGGAGTCTTGTACGTTGTTCTATAGGCCCATAAAGCATCGTCAAGTTTCCTTGACCAATCAGTCCGATTTGCATTGGCAGTCCTGGATAGAATGCTTTTGATCTCTCTGTTGGAGACCTCAACCCGTCCACTTACTTGGGGGTGATAGGGGGTTGACACCTTATGAGTGACACCATACTTGGAGAGTAAAGTGTCAAAGGCTTTGTTGCAAAAATGAGAACCCCCATCACTAATAATAGTCCTTCGGGTGCCGAACCTTGAGAATATGTTTTTCTTCAAGAAAGACACCACCCTCCATATATCATTGTTGGGAAAAGTCACAACTTCAATCCATTTGGAAACGTATCCACAGCAACAAGAATATAGGTGTTCCCACATGAACTCACAAATGGTCCCATAAAGTCGATGTCGCACACATCAAAAATATCAATCTCAAGTATGGTGGTGAGAGGCATCTCATTCTTCTTGGAAATCCCACCGGCTCTTTGGCAATCATCACAATGCCTAACGTGCTCGCTAGCGTCTTTGTACAAGGTAGGCCAATAAAATCCACAACTTAGGACGTTTGTAGCAGTTATCACACCACCATGGTTACCACCATAGAGAGATGAATGGCAAGCTTCAAGAATACCCAATTGCTCTTCTTCCGGATAACACCATCAATGCAAATTTTGAAAAGATATGGTTCGTCCCAATAATAATCCAAGCAGTCCCATTTGAGCTTCTTACTTATGTTTGAAGAGAACCCATTTGGGATAATGCCGGTCACAAGAAAGTTGGCCACATCGGCGAACCAAGACATCCCGGTCAAAGACGTGGAAAGGAGTTGTTCATCCGGAAATGAATCACTGATCTCAAGGCCATCATGGGGCCTCCCCTCCTCTTCTAATCAGGACAAGGGGTCCGCCACTTGATTCTCACTCCCTTTGCGATCTATGATTTCAAGATCAAACTCTTGTAGAAGAGGTACCCACCGCATCAACCTAGACTTAGAGTCCTCTTTACTCATGAAATAACAAAGTGTCGCGTGATCGGTGTGCACAATCACTTTGGTACCAATGAGGTACGGGCTGAACTTTTTCATGGCAAAGAAAATGGCTAATAGCTCTTTCTCGGTCACCATATAGTTGACTTGGGCATCGTTCATGGTTTTGCTTTCATAATAGACCGGATGAAATATCTTGTTGATTCTTTGCCCCAATACCGCTCCTACCGCCACGTCGCTAGCATCGCACATGAGCTCAAATGGTAAGCTCCAATTGGGTGCGTTAATGATGGGAGTGGTAGTCAACCTATACTTGAGTAGCTCAAAATATTTCATACAATCATCATTGAACACAAATTTTGCATCTTTTTCCAACAACTTGCACAAGGGGTTCACCACTTTTGAGAAATCCTTGATGAACCTACGATAAAACCCCGTGTGACCTAGAAAGCTCCTCACTCCCTTGACGGAAGTAGGAGGAGGGAGTTTTGGTATCACTTCAATCTTTGCTTTATCCACTTCAATAATATTCTTGGATATCTTATGACCAAGGACAATGCCCTCCTCGACCATAAAGTGACACTTCTCCCAATTAAGCACTAAGTTGGTCTTTTCACAACGTGCCAAAACCTTGTCAAGATTATCCAAACATTCTTCAAAGGAATCCCCCACAACAGATAAATCATCCATGAAAACCTCGAGGAAGTATTCCACCATATCCGTGAATATTGCCATCATACACCGCTGAAAAGTAGTCGGTGCATTACATAAACCAAACGGCATCCTTGAGAATGCAAATGCGCCATACGGAAAACTGAAGGTGGTTTTCTATTGGTCTTCATGTGCAATAAGAATCTAATTATATCCAGAATACCCATCCAAGAAGAAATAATAAGCACGTCCGGCAAGTCTATCCAACATTTGATCAAGAAGTGGCAACGGAAAATGGTCTTTCCAAGTCACTTTGTTGAGCTTTCTATAATCCATGCATGCCTTCCAACCGGTGAGAGTTCTTGTGGGACTCAATTCATTTTTATCATTTGTGATCACAGTCATGCCCCCCTTCTTTGGCACACATTGTACCTGTGAAGTCCATGAACTATCCGAAATGGGGTAGATAACCCCTGTATCTAGCCACCTGATGATCTCTTTCTTGACTACCTCTTGCATGGCCTCATTCAAAATTCTTTGATGTTCCACGGAGGATTTGGAATCCTCCTCCAATATTATTTTGTACATGAAAAAGGCGGGGCTTATACCCCGAATATCCGCTAATGTCCAACCTATTGCCTTCTTCCTCCTTTGGAGCATCGCAAGGGTGGAATCTACCTGCACGTTAGTTAATCACGAGGAAAGAATAACAGGTAATGTGGAACAAGGGACTAAGAAATCATACCTGAGGTGTGAAGGCAAGGGCTTCAACCCCAATGTGGTAGGCACCTCAATTGAGGGCTTTGTTGGTGGAGTCTTCTGGTTCTCAAGGTCCAAGGAAATTTTTCGGGACCCATATGTATAGGATCTCATTCCTTTCAAGGCATTGACACATTCTACCAAGCCTTCCTTCTCATCCTCATCTTGATTCAACAACAGTGCTTCCAAAGGGTCTTCAACATTAATCATATCACTTGTGTCATCAACAATTACTTCAGTCACAAGATCCATAAACGAACACACTTCGTTGCTATAGGCTGCCTCATTAACTTGCACACATGGAACACAACTTTTTCATCACCCACCCGGAAGGTGAGTTCCCCAGCTTCCACATCAACTAAGGCCTTCCCTGTAGCTAGGAAAGGTCTCCCCAATATGATTAGAACCTCTTAGTAAACCTCACAGTCAAGTATCACAAAATCTGCAGGAAGTATGAACTTGTCTACCCGAACTAGCACATCATCAATTATCACCAATGGCCTCTTCATTGTTCGATCCGCCATTTGCAACCTCATGGATGTGGGTCTTGGTTTCCCAATCCCCAATGTCTTGAACACAGAATATGGCATCAAGGTAATGCTTGCTCCCAAGTCACATAAGGCTTTGGCGAAATCGGGCTACCAATAGTGCATGGGATTGTAAAGGCACCGGGGTATTCTAACGTTGGAGCCATGGAATGCACAATGGCACTCACTTGATGTGTCATTTTGATCGTTTCACAGTTTATTGATCTCTTATTTGTTACCAAGTCTTTCATGAACTTGGCATATACTTAGATATATAGCTAAGACCGTCTAACTCCCCAGCAACGGCGCCAAAAATTGATCGGGGCCAAGCCTACACTACTATTGAGTAGCGAGGGTGGTCGATGCAGTTTTAACCCAATTAAGTCGGGATTGAATCCACAGGGAGTTAATATTTTTGAATTAGGTTTATATCTAAGATAAATGCGGGTTTTGAGTCTAATTACACTTCCACGAGTTTTGGGTTTGATTTCTATTTGTAACTTTACTCTATTGTATACAATAATTGAAAATAAGGACAATATTTTTGTTTATGGTTTTCAAGTGTTTAAAAGAGACTAGGGTAGTGACTTCTAACTAGGTGGATATCTAATGGGTAGCAAGAATCTAGGTCAAGCTTGATTAGTTGGGGTCGTAATATAGCTATCACACCCGGGTACTCACTCTATACCTCTCGGTAGTTTGAGTGATTTTACCCAATTTGGCTTTCTCAAGTCCAAATGGGTATTCATGCAATTCAAGTGATATTAGCTCAAGTCGGGTCTTACTATCTCTAGGTTTAACCCTTTAATTGGTGCTATCAATTTCTTGAGTTCACCCCAATTCCTTGTTAGCCTAGTTTTCCTAGACTTAGTCCCTCTTTCTCAAGTAAAGGCTAAGTCATAAAGACATTAATCAGTGTTTGAAACCACTAATTCTATAATTCTAGCAAGAACTAGGCTAAATATCACTAACACATACACATTCAAGCCCTAAATTTCAACACCCATTAAATACCCACTATAGGGTTGGGTCACAACCCTAGCTATGGGTCTAGCTACTCATGAAAATAACAGAAATTGAAGATGAACTATAGATAAAATCCATAATATGAAATTAAGGAATGAAAATCTAATGTTAAGAAGATGAATCTAGTACAAAATTACCCAAAACGGAAAACCTAGTTTTCTCAGATGCTCCTACAATACATAACATAACCTAAAAATGATAAAAAGTTCTATTTATACTAAGCGAAAAATATCTAACAAAAATGCTCCTGCTGAGGTTGTGCGTTCGCATAATTCTTAGCGCAGCCGCACTCTTGCTTTTGCGGACGCACAATACTGATCACGGTCCGCGTTCTTTAATTTTGGATCTGGGTTGAGCTGAGTTCGTGGACCTCATAATTTCAATCACGATCGCGCTCCAGATTATGCGACTGCATAAAGTGATGTGGTCTGCACTTGCTTGAGTTTGGCTTGAAATTGACTCTCTGATTCTTCATTTTGCGGACCGCATAATTTGGATCGCGGCCGCACAATTCTGGCGCGGACCGCATTTCTCTCTTTTGCTCAATTTGTAAGCTCTCTGAACCTTAGTCATCGCAGTCCGCGTAATTCCAATCGCGGCCACACAGGTACTTTCGCGATCGCACATTTCTGGTGTGGTCCACGCTCATCAGTTAGCCTAAAAATCACCCTCTCTGAATATCCCTTTCATGGACCGCGTAATTATGTCTGCAGTCGCATTATAGCTTTCACGGCCGCACAATATTTGTGCGGTCCACGCTTCAGAACTCTTTTCCCAGCCTTGGTTTTTGTTCAACTTTTGACTCCTTTGTGAGTTGATTATGGTTCATTTGGCTCATTTTGAACAATTCCTGCCCGCAAGCATATTTCATTAGTTTCTGGGAATACCTTCAAGACTTTTTGGCCTAAAACACAAGTAAAAGAGAGCAAATAATAGGTTAAAATCTCTATTTATCATGCTTCCTCCTCGTAGGACGAGGTAATGTGCGATTTCTTTTAGTTTTAACTGATAATTTTTCTAAATGGGTGGAAGCAGGTGTGTTCGCTCAAGTACACGAGAAAGAAGTGATCGCCTTTATATGGAGGAACATCGTATGTCGCTTCAGCATTCTTAAAGAAATCAGCTATGACAACGGGCCCCAATTCACGGGAAATAAGGTCGTTGAGTTCTTCGAAAAATGGCACATCAAAAGAATACTTTCCACGCCATATCACCCCGTAGGCAACGGACAAGCGGGATCCTCTAACAAATCAATATTGAATATCATGAAGAAGAAGCTCGAGAACGCCAAGGGAATGTGGCTGGAGTTGCTGCCGGAAGTGCTATGGGCATACCGCACTACTCCAAAGACAAGCACAGGAGAAACACCGTACTCACTAGTCTATGGGACTGACGCAGTGATACAGTCGAGGTCGGAGAATTGAGTCTAAGATATTCAAATAAGAGTGTGCCAAGCAACGATGAAATCAGAAGGCAAGACCTCGATGAGGCCGAAGAACGAAGAGACATGGCTTACGTAAGAATGGTAGCCCAAAAACAACAGGAAGAGCGGTACTATAACAAAAAATCCAAGGTCAGACCGCTCAAAGTCGGGGACTATGTACTCAAAGACAAAACACATGCAAGCAAGGATCCACGAGAAGGAAAATTGGGGACCAATTGGGATGGCCCATAAAAATTCATGGCGGCAGCAAGCAAAGGGTTGTTCCAACTAGAAACAATGGAAGGAAAGTAGCTATCAAACAATTGGAACATCACCCATCTCAAATACTTCAACTTCTAAGGACAGATGTTCTCCGAGTCGTATTCTTTTTCCCTCACCTGGGTTTTGTCCCAATTGGGTTTTCTCGGGGAAGTTTTTAACGAGGCGACGGAGAGGGCATCACGAAGTTAAAGTGCAAGTTCATCGCTTGACCTCTCAAATACTCCTCCAAGTTGACCAATGAAGGGACTAGATATGCTGGGACTTCTCCAATGTATGTATAAGCAGAGGAAAAAAAATGGTAACTTCTCCAATGTATGTATAAGAAAAGTAAAGTATGCAAACACAAGATGTTCACATGTCTCCACCAAGTTTAAACATTACACCAATCCAGGATCCCACATTCGGCCTCGTTCGAATTAATTACGAGTAAATTCGACCTCGCTCAAATCAACACACATTCAACCTCGTTTGAATTAATTACGAATAACATTCTACCTCGCTCGAATCAACACACATTCAACCTCGTTCGAATTAGTCATGAGTAATATTCTACCTCGCTCGAATCAACTCATAATCGACCTCGCTCGAATTAATTATGAGAAACAATCGACCTCGCTTGAATCAACTCAAATTCGACCTCGTTCAAGTTTATCACGAGTAATATTTGACCTCGCTCGAATCAACTCATGTTCGACCTCATTCGAATTAATCACGAGTAAAATTTGACCTCCCTCGAATCAACTCATAATTGACCTCATTTGAATTAATTACGAGAAACATTCGACCTCGCTTGAATCAACTCATATTCGACCTCGTTCGAATTTATCACGAGTAATATTCGACCTCGTTCGAAGTAATCACGAGTAATATTCGACCTCGGTCGAATCAACTCATAATCGACCTCGTTCAAATTAATTACGAGAAATATTCAACCTCGCTCGAATCAACTCATATTCGACCTCGTTCAAATTTATCACGAGTAATATTCGACCTCGCTCGAATCAACTCATGTTCGACCTCGTTCGAATTAGTAAAGAATTATATTCGACCACACTTGAACGCAACTCATACTCAACCTGACTTAGAGTTTAATTTACAAGTTAACTTCGTTTGAGTTAATTATGGCGACATGGGACTTCACCCAAATCCAGTCAAAAATGTACTCGACCGTGTTCGAGGTAACACATGCCGACACAATCCTTCTAAAGCAATCATTTGAAAAAAAATGGTCTACGAAAAGTAAAAGATCCAATAACATACAATGGAAGGTTATAATCATTTCATTCTAAAAAAATATATTACAAAGATCCAGAAAGACACCCACATACAAAAAAGAGAGAGAAGACAAAAACTAAGTACAAGGTACTACTCCACATCGTCCCCGCCTTCATCGCCATCGGCCTCTCCACCATCTGGATACTCGTCATCGTACCAAGAGTCTTGCTCAATCCCGTCCAACTCGTCCTCGCCACTATCCGCCCTCGGCGTAACAGGGTCGAAGCCACAGGCAACTCGAGCTTCACACGCCTTAGCACGAGCACCCTCAAACTCAACCTCAGTGACCCTATTGTCCGCCATCAAATCTGTAAAGATATCCAACTGGGCCTCAACATGGATCTAATTTTCATATGAATCCCATGGCACGTAAGGAAAGGAGTAAGTATGAGAGGAGGAAGGTCGAGCCAACAGCTGCACCTTCTCGGCCTCAAGAGCGACGACCTTATCATTCAAATCGGAGATCTCCCCTTCAAGTCCGCCAATCCGCTCATCAAGCCCAGCCTCCCTAAGTGTAGCCGCCTCAGCCTCACGCTCCCATTCGGATTGAAGGACATGAACAGCCTCCTAAATCGCCGCCACTTTGGCCAAAGCCGACTTCCTGGTTTCATCGACCTTGCCTAATTTTTTCATCGCCTCAACCAGCTCGTTGTTCAGGGCATTGAATTGGTTTGATTTTTGCACAAGCTCTTCCCGTAGGGAGGCCCGTTTGGTCTGAAAGTATTCTCATTCCGCCGCAACCCCCTGCTCAACTCGAGCTCTTCCTCCTTGGCCTTAAGTGACCCATCGAGCTCGCTGCACCTTCGAATAACCCTCACAAGCTCTTTGCTCTTTTGCTTCAACTTGTCTCTAAGATTCTGGAAGCTTCCATCTGTGCAGAGCAGAATACATAGCGCACGATTCTTGGAGCGGTACTCACGGTACTTCGACTCCATTTTCTTGAAAATAGCCCTTCTCCTCTCTTCTCGACGGGCGCACTCGATCTCAAAACTGAGGGTTTCGAAAAGAGAAAATAGGAGAAAAGAGTTAGTGAAAATAAAGGATAAAAAGAGAAGATACAAATAGCAGTAACCAGAATACTTACCCATAGGGCCATCCCTGATATGCCCAACAAAAGGGCGTCGCCGTCTAGCGTCTGCAACGTCGACGCCTCGGCACGAGAACACATCGGATCCAAGTCAGGGACTATGCTCTACGTGCACTTCAATAGATCTAGGTCGAGGGGGATGATTATGATGCGGTTGGTCCCCTCTGTCCTCACCTCCACCCGGGTAAATCCTTCGTTGAACATCCTGACCTCTTCAGGGTTGATGTTGGAACTGGATTCGTAACCACATACGACTACGTTCTTCCCCCTCACCTCGGAAGAAGAAGGGACTCCGGCATGCCCCCACGGCGATGGATCACTCGATGGCACAACCTCAAACTCCTCGGCCCGCATATCTCTTCCCCCAACGGCCTCAGGCAGGTCGGCAATGTTCACATTTTCTAAAGGGGGCTGAATCTCAGTGTCCAAGGACACGCCACCCTCAAACACATCCACGGCCTGGTCGGGACCACCCACTGCTAACCTATCGGTCTCCGTCACCTCACCGTTAAAATCTATCCACCGCCTCTTTATCAACGAAGCCACTTCCTCTTCGCTTGGCAACGACTCGTTCACTAAGTGCAAAATAGGAGGACCAGGAATCCCCACCGATGGAGCTTCTGCACGGCGGCCAGCATTATGTGTAGCCGGAGTCGGGGATGGAGCCACTATCTGAGTAGGATCGCCTACGGTCGCAACAAGCAACGACACTTTGGAAGCACCCGATTGATGGAAGGCGGGGGTAGGGTCTTTCTTATTCGTTGAAGGCCTCCAACCTGATATGACGAAATTCAGTTCAAACAAAAGAAGAAGAAAAAAAGGAAGAGGCGAAATCATGATTAACACAGAATCAAAGAAGGCCAAATCGAACACTCACCAGTTGCAGAAGGCTTGCGACCAAATTTCTTATGGAATGACAACCACTCCCAAACCCCCACCGTGCAGGGAAAAAGCTGACTCACCCAGTTTCGGATATCAGCGACCAATGTGGGGGGCTCCCTTTCGGCTGCATAAAATAAAAAAAAGATACGTAAAGTCGTTGACAAAACAAAATGAAACAAGATAAGAGATCGGTTGAAAGAGTTACTTACGAGAAAAATTCCACACTTCGGGGAATCCACTGGGATTCGTCACCACGTTCTCAGTTTTGAAGTAAAAGAAGTGAAAATTGAAACGACGGTTGGCTCTGTCATCCATCTTCACGACCAATCCTTTGGTCCCACGATGGAGAAGATGCAGCATCGTACCTCTGAGGAAGTTCAATGAGAAGAGGTGTAGCAGGGGACGAAGTGAAACTCCACGGTTGGCCAATTTAGCGTACTTCGCCAACATCAGGAAAAATTTGTAGATACACTGAGAGATCTGGGTCGGGCAGACCTGGTAATATCGGTAGAACTCCTTCGTCAGTGGAGGAAGAGAAAGAGATTAGTCTGCCCCGAACGGGTATGCGTAGAAGGCACAATACCCAGGTTAATGGACTTGAACCACGTCGTTACCGGCCGGAACCAGGTCGATGTGGGCAGGAATACCGTACTTGACCCTTAGTTCAGCCAAGTCGGCCTCGTTCAATTCAGAGAGTACTAATTCAGGTTCTTCTATCGCCGATTTTGAGAAATCCGACCTAGCTTTGTCATTACGAGGAATAATCTCGTCCACAGTAGGAAAGTTGTCATCTTCGGCAACGACAGCAATATCATTTTCATGAGGAGGCATCCTCACTGAAAGCGGTATTGGTTCAGACGAAACGTCTTTCCATCTTTGGTTACTCGAAGGTATTGAGAATATGGTTTCAAGGATGGCATTGTATATGGCTATAGTTAATATATAGTAGATCCATATTGTATTGACCAGAAAATTAGAATTACATACCTAAAACTGTTATTTTGTGGCTTGAATTTTTCCTTGTATTTTTAGGAAACCCATAATCCCTATAGGTTTAGGAAAACTCATTGACCTAATAGGTTTGGGAAAGGAAAACCTATAGTCCTTGTCAATTTGGGAAACCTTTCTCTTATATGTTTGGGATCTTTTGGGATCTATATAAAGGGGTTGTAGTTGGGGATTCCAGAGATTGTACTATGATTTTTTTCTAATTCATAGTGGAATACTCTCTCTGCTTTTGTCCAGAGGATTAGGCTTAGCTGAACCTCGTTAAATCCTTGTGTTGTTTTTCTTCTCTATTTGCTTTGTGTGTGATTGTGTGCTAGTTAACCCACGATATTCCATAACAATTGGTATCAGAGCAAGGTTCGGGTTTCTACATACAATCTAGGGTTAAGATGTCTTCATCATCTTCAACAAAGTACGAAGTAGAGAAAGTTGACGGGGGTTCTAGTTTCAGTCTATAGAAGATTAGGATGAAATCGTCCCTGGTGTTACAAGGGTTATGGAAGGCAATTGATGAGGATTTTACTGAAGAGATGAAAGAGACAGAAAAGGCAGACCTAAATAAGAGGGCTTTGAGTGCGATCTTCATGAGCGCCACAGATAGCGTTCTTCGGGAAATTACTGAAGAAACCTCTACAGCAATGGCATGAAAGAAGCTGGAAGATCTGTATTCTAAGATATCGCTGACAAACCGCCTCTACCTAAAAAAGAGGTTAGACAATCTCCGTATGAATGAAGGCACACCTGTTAAAACTCACCTTGATGAGTTTAATTCAATTATAATGGACCTGAAGAATGTGGATATTAAAATTGAGAGTGAGGATCAGGCCTTGATTGTGTTATGTTCTTTACCACCGTCTTATGATACTTTTGACGATACGTTGCTATATGGAAAAGACAGCATTTCACTGGAAGATGTTAGTAATGCACTAAAATCTAAAGATTTGAAAAAGAGCTTTCCAGACAGCAGAATTGAGGATGAGGGTCTTGTGATTAGAGGAAGAACAAAACAAAAGGACTTTAATAGGAAAACGTCAACCGCCAGATCAAAGTCTAGAGCAAGGAAGCAACATTGTTATGAGTGGGGGGGAGAAAGGTCACTACAAGAGAGATTGTCCTTAGCTGACGTTAAAAAGGGGGAAGCAGAAAATAGATAATTCAGAAAATATTATTGTCATTGGCAATAATTCTGATGATAGTGACTATGTAGGGGAAGTTTGTGTTGTGAGTTCTAGTCATGGGCAGAATTCTTGGGTTCTTGATTCTGGCGCTACTTTTCACATGTGTCCCCAAAAATTTGTTTTCAACTTACAAGCAAATGATGGGACTGTCTACATGGGAGATGATAATCCATTACCAGTAGAGGGCGTTGGTAACATCAAATTGAGAATGTTCGACAGAATTATAAGAAACATTGAGTGTTGGCATGTTCCTCGGATAAAGAGAAATTTGATTTCTCTTTCGACTTTGGATGATCAAGGGTATAAATTTCACTCTAGGAATGGAATACTTAAAGTGTGTAAAGGCTCCATGGTACTCATGAAGGGTAAACTACATTCTAAATTGTATCATCTTCAGGCCAGTGTAGTTGAAGGGGAAGCTGTTGTAGCTTCTAGAAAAAGTGATCTGAATTAGTCTCAGTTATTGAACTTGCGACTTGGACATATGAGTGATAATGGATTATCTTTGTTGAGTAAGCAGAATTTGTTGAATGGGTACAAAAATCAAGTTTTAAATTTTTGTGAGCATTGTGTGTTTGATAAACAGACAAGGGCAAAGTTCAACAAAAAGGTCGAGCACAAGACTAGAGACAAGTTAGATTATATACACTCAGACTTGTAGAGTCCAAACAGAGTTCCCTCCAAGAGTGGTGCCAGGTATTTTATGACTTTGATTGATGATTACTCAAGGATGGTGTGGGTGTATTTTTTGAAAACAAAAGATGAGGCATTTTCGATATTTGTTAAATGAAAGACGATGGTTGAGAGGCAGACAGAAAGAAAAGTTAAGCGTCTTCAAACTGACAATGGATTGGAATTTTGCAATTCTGAGTTGGATAGTTTCTGCAGCAGAAAGGGCATAGTGAGACACCACACTTGTGTCGGAACACCACAACAAAATGGTGTTACAGAATGTATGAACAGAACGCTTTGTGATAGGGCACGAAGCATGCTTTCACACTCATGTGTTAGCAAATATTTTTGGGTCGAATCAATCAATACAACTTGTTATTTGGTCAATAGATCTCCATCCACAGCTATTGAGGTCAAAACTCCTTTTGAGGTAGGTCCGGTTTGCCTGCTGATTATTCAAATTTAAGGATATTTGGTTGTCCTGCTTATGCTCATGTGAGGGATGGAAAACTTGAGCCAAGGGCAAAGAAGTGCATATTTCTAAGGGATGCAACTGGAGTGAAAGGTTGTAGGTTGTGGTGCACAGATCAAAAGACTCTACGGCTAATTATTAGTAGGGATGTAACATTCAATAAATCTGCCTCACTGGACAGTCAGAGGGTGAAGGAAATAGCAGAAGCAGATCGTGGTGTCAGTGACCGCATAGAGCTAGAAATTGAAAACCTACTAGCTCAGCCCAGTAGTTCTAAAGTAGAGGAAGTGGAGGAGGTGCAAAATATTGATCAAGCTGATAATCTTGATGCACTTGCGCAACAACAACCATATAGCATTGCAACAGGCAGAGAGAAGAGAGTGATCAACCGACCGCAAAGATTTGCAAATGTAGTTGATGGAAATTTTCTTGGATATACAAATCCAGTGGGATTTGCTTTGGCAGTTGCAGAGACCGTTGATGCATTTGAGTGTTATAGCTACTCAGAAGTTATTTAGAGTATAGAACCAAATCGACGGATTAGTGTTATGGCTAAAGAGATTGAGTCTCTTAACAAGTTTAGGCGTTGTCTATACTTGGTTGATGTGTCCGGCAATGGATAGAGCACTCGCGAGGGTTGAGGGCAAGGTAGAGAGACGTTGTTCCTGTTGATGAAGAGAATTCAAGCCTACAAGAAGATTTGTTATTTTGTGGCTTGAATTATTTCCTTGTATTTTTAGGAAACCCATAATCCCTATAGGTTTAGGAAAATCCATTGACCTAATAGATTTGGGAAAGGAAAACCTATAGTGCTTCTCAAATTGGGAAATCTTTCTCTTATATGTTTGGGACCTTTTGGGATCTATATATAGGGGGTGTAGTTGGAGATTCTAGAGATTGTATTGTACGTTTCTTCTCATTCATAGTGAAAAACTCTCTCTGCTTTTATCTCGAGGATTAGGCTTAGTCGAACCTCGTTAAATTCTTGTGTTGATTTTTCTTCTCTATTTGTTTTGTATGTGATTGTGTGCTAGTTAATATTCCGCAACAAAAACAAACTCCTAAAGTAGCAACAATCAAATGAACAACTGAAAAGAGGAAAATGAAAAAGAAGAACGGAAGGTGGTTCCAGAGTGCTCCCACAAGAGCTAAGCCAAAATAAATAAGAGACTTCTATTCTGATACCCCTACACTTCCATGAGCTAATAGTTATAGCAACTATAATTCCTCTTATCCAGTAATTCCTTGACACATGTACCTTAACCTGGATCCTAATTATAGTCCAATAACCTCTTGTTGGGAGGGCTGTTTCACATTCCAACTCGTGCATAACTCATTCCGAGGCCCAAGTACTTTGTTGTGGTTTACCCCATTTGTAACATAGTACATGGTCAAACATCATCTTACTTATAATGGAAATAGTTAAAACGAGTTCTTTTCCCCTAGAAATTACAAAGTGCAAACTAGTGGTGGATCTAGAGCACAACTTATGGGTTTACGGAAATTCAATAGCATTATCCGAACAGTATATTTATATAAAAAAATTCGTTAAATATCTATAAATATTTTATTATGAATTTAAGTATTATTGTATATTAACTTAAGAACATCGTAGGAACTCATAAATTTTAATTTTCGGATACTCTTATGATACAAAGAGACACTCACAAACCAGTATCCATGAAACCACCTTTATTTCTGTTGGCTCTAATGGTTTACACCCCCTCCCCTCCCCCCCCACACACACACACAAGACACACACTCTATGTATGTGTGAATGTATCACCCGTGAATTGATTCTGCATCAAATGGATAGGAGTAATATTTTTGTTCTATTACTAATTTGCAGGTAGATTTTTTTCTTATTCCATTAAAGAAGGGTTTTTTGTCCCTACTGCAAGCATTTTAGTGGATCATATTTTTCAGACTACAAGCAACTTGTTTACTAAACAACAGGATTGGTCAGGGTTAGATGAATCTTATATATTCATGCAAAAACAAAATTAATGCCGGTGTCAAAGCTGCCTCAATTTGTTTTTACGTTATTAAATTGTGATAATATATATATATCTTATTATTTTGAGTAATTCTTTTCTTTTATAGCTTTGTCGTCGCTACTAAACTTATATGGTTCTAGTTAACTAAAGGGTTCTTTACCATTTACTGTATATTTTCATTTAGCTGTTGAATTTGTTTTTGAATGTTCTACCATTGACTTTATGGAAGAAAGTGTTTCTAAATAAAAGAGAGTTACTCACTAAAAGAATGATACAAAAGGGAGGATTGGCGATAAATTTCACTGCAATAATGCATAATTATTTACATATACTTCATGTAAATATAATACAGGAAAAATGACATTGTATAGCCGCTCTAAAAATAATAACCGAAGAAATATATAAAATTATACATTATCTAAGTCATATACAAAATTATATAAATTTTATACACTTTTTCGGCTACCAATTGTAAACAGTTAGTGGCTCGGGCTAAAAGTTAATACCCCAATAATATATCTTAATTATAAAGTTTGTGTTTAGGATCAGGAGTCATGCTCCCGATGATAGCCCATCTCAAAAGTAGGCCCAGTTCGTATTGGCCCATGAACAGTGGATTTGGTGCGACTTTTGTTGCCCAATATTTCTTAGGAGTTCTTCCGGGAAAAATTAACAATAGTCAGATTTACAACTGTTAATTGAAAAATAGTCACAGTTTTAAAAGTAATCAAAATTAAACTATTTTTTTATGTAAAGATATAATTTGAACAAAAACACACTTAATATCTAGAAATATTCCAGCATAATATGCAATATGCTGGAGTTCGATTTTTTTTTACATATGAGGTTCTAGCATAATGTACTGGAATTTCATAATGTGCTGGGTTTCCAACATAATATGCGAGAAGTTTATATGCAGGAGCTCCATAATACAACATATTATACTGAAACTTTCCGTGTAATGGAGTTCCAACATAATATGCTGGAAGTTTATACGCATGAGTTCCATAATCCCGAAAATTATGTTGGAACTTTCCGTATTTCAATAAAATAATAACTATTTTTCAATGAAACGCTTGCTATTTTTCTATTACCACTTAAAAAACTTGCTTAACCCATGCTCTTTACTATCGAAATTAATACGGTGGCCTTAGTTTGAAAATCTTTCATCTTTCACATAGTCAACAAAGAAAGACTCAACTATTAGCAGTGACCAAGAGGGCACTGGCACTGAAAACAATTATGATCTGCAATTGGAGTACTTCAACCACTGTCGTCATTAAGTTGTCTCTTTGGGACAAAATACACATTAAATTAATTGTTTAACTTGGCAATAATTCCATATGTCTGTGTAAGCGTCAAACTTCGTCAGACAATCTACTTGAGATATTTTTGCTAATAAGTTTGCTTAGCTGGGGATTGTACAAACTACTGTTTGTTCTCAAAAAGTCATGAAAATGACATAAAAATCCAAAATGAACAAGAACGTGAAGCAATAACAACCCATTGAAGTCCCATAAGGGGTTTGGGAAGGGTTGTGAGTATGCAGACCTTACGACTTACCCCTACTCCGAGGGAGTAGAGAGGTTGTTTCCGAAAGACCCTCGACTCAGGAAGACGAAAAGAGACAAATGCATCAGTACCATCATCAGAAAATATAAAAATAATAACTGCAATGTAAGAACTAGAAAATAGAAAATAAATAAAAAGCAATAGTAACACAATAACAAGTAAATAAAGCCCTATACTATGGAAACGAAAATATCTCCATGAATTTCTTTGTTAATATATAGGAAATGAAGTTGAGAGAGTTCATAACTCTCATTGACCCACACAGAGTAGAAGTAAACGCTTTTGAGGTGCAAATGGGCAAAAATAGACAACGGAGGCTAATTGACAAATTGCATACTACCATTGTCTCGTGGCCCAAAGTCTATCAAAAACAAAATGGCACACCAACTGATCAAAGAAATTTTAGTTCCAAGTTGAATGCACTGATGACGACATCAATTAAGATTCTGATTCTTCGAATCACAATAATTCAAAGCCTAGGGCTATATTTCGACATGGTAATAATAATTTGGGATCTTTACGAAATAGTCGGTTGAATTTACTGTTTACTTTTCGTATTCGATATATATATATATATATATATATATATATATATATATATATATATATATATATATATAAATTATGCATCCATTATACACATATGAATTATACATATATATCCACCGACTGTTTTTAATTTAAACAGTTGGGTTGGCGGTTATTTAAGTTAATTCTACTAATTTCTTGATGTCATTTTCCAGTTGGGAACTAGTAAATAGTATAATTGTTAAACCAAAAAATTGCTGAAATGTATTTTAAGCATTTGGCTTAAAAGGAAAAACTTGAATTCACTTTGTGATTTTTGATATAAAGCAAGCTCTAAATGAGGACCATGGAAGCAAGACGTGTGGTATTAAATGGACGAGTTGGGTTAGATATGGATAAATTAAAATGGATCAAATCAATATACGAGTTAGTGTTATCCTGCTTGGATTACATCTAGACAAATAGAAGCAGGCCGACGAGCAATGACACGAAATACACGTCGTGGTCGAAAAATATGAGTACGTATATTTCCAGACAAATCCGTTACACTAAGGCCCGCAGAAATGACCTGATGATCACTACACTTTCCTTAGGTCAAGATGATAATATAAATCAGTGGGTTAAAATCCTGAAAAAGTAAGTGTTTCATTTATCTCTATTTTTTGGAGATTGATTCATCTTTTACTTTGACTAATTTGACTCTAGTAGTCAAAATAATTCAAGCCAAGAGACATATATTGGAGAATGCAAGAGGGGACCTAATTTAGATGTTTTTGAAGATTCTTTGAACTACGATTGCCTTCCCTTTTTGTTTGTAATAGCCTTTGTACAAAGACTGCGTAGGGACCAAATATACTAAAAAAATCCAATTATGTATTACAGCCAGAATTTTCTATAACAATATCTGAAATGTTTTTTTAAGTTATATTTTGTATTTGTATAACAGTTTTTTTACTTATAACAGCAACAGTCATATTTATAGCAAAATGCTCTTTATAAAATTACTTCTCTATAACAATCATATAGAGTCTTTAAGATTATTAATAATAATTCTAAAAATATACACACAATCTTTTCCATTAAACAAAGTTTCTATCTTGCATAAGGTGTAAAATTTCTATTGGACAATTCCAAAAAAATATTTAGAAAAAAAATTTAATTGTTAAGCTCTTAGATTGTAACTAAGAGAAAGTTATTGGATTACTTTTTTGCTGAAAATTTGGACATGAATCTTCGTCAATTCAAGCATTATATCGCTAGTAAGAAATAAAATATACAAACAAGCTACAATTACAAAGTTTTTCCATCAATCTTGAAAAAAATATTTTTTTAAGTAGCTTTAAAATGTCTGCCTTGGTGTTTAAATCTTTATACTTATAGTTATGAATTTATTAATAATGTATTAGCTTTCTTCAATTTTAGCTACTAAAATATGCAAATCTTTTGAGATTTAAATTTGAATAATTTTTTTTATCTTTTATATGTAACATTGAAAAAGAAAAAAACAATTGATTTTTGGATAATTTTGATCTATAATAGCCAAAAAATATTTAGACGTTAAGTGTTGTTATAAGTGTATAACAGTCATTCACTATAAAATTTAAAAAAATATTGGACCAAATGAAGCTGCAATTGAAAGGGTTAACTATACTTACGCACACAAAATATTTCCTTTTCAGCAAAAATAGGAAAGAAAAAGTTGGAGGATTATGAGGTTGCATTCCATTTACGTCTTGTTTAGATGGTCGTTATAATATATTGTATAGTATTGTATTGTACTGTATTATTTTGATGTATATAATTATTGGATAAATTGTATTGATTGTCGTTATTGCATGATATCATGCACCAACAATATGAAAAGTAAACTTATAATATTATTTTTTTTTAAAATAAGATACGAAAAAATATTATTATATAAAAAGATAAGGTAAAGGATAAAATAAGATTGCTTTATAATCAACAAGATGAGAAAAAAAAAAAGGTAACCTTGCCACCACACCAAATCAACCTGGTACTTTTCGTAGTTACGTAACGACGAATTTAACAATACGATACAATAAAATTTGAGTAACAATCAAAACAAACATTATATTTAAAGTAACAATACGAAATAACACGGCAGTTAACAACCATCCACACAAAGTGTTAGCTCTGGCTTATTACACCTACTAGTTGAAATAAGTCCATGAGTTAACAAAAACTGCCAGCTACGCAGTAAAAAGGGAAAATAACTCGAAAAAGGAAGAGTATTTCAATTTTGTTATAAATAGAATTCTATTTATGGTGAATGTCTATATTCTAGAGAGATTCTAGGGTTTGTTACTTGGTGGCTAAGTTATTTTTCCCCTATAAATAGAGGAGTTTTATTCCATTGTAATTCATCCCAAGATTGAATAAGAATCCCCTCTCTCTTTCTCTGCAATATTGTTGTTCTTCTTTTATTGTTTCATAACACGTTATCAGCACGATTATACCGTCTCAAGAAGCTCTTTGAGAAGATTAAGGTATAATTTTTCTCCTCTTTTTTTTTTTATATTGACTGACATTATGAAAAGAAAGTTTGTTGCCCTTGAAATTTCGGGCAACAACTATATGACATGGGTGTTGGATGCTGAAATCCATTTAGATGCAATGGGTCTTGGAGACGCCATTAAAGATAAAAATAAAGCATCTACCCAAGATTGTAGTAAGGCCTTGATTTTCTCGCGTCATCACCTTGATGAAGGGTTGAAAATCAAATATCCATTTATTTTGTGGAATGGCTTAAAGGAAAGATATGACAACTTAAAGTTGGTTACTCTTCCACAAACACGATATGATTGGGCTCATCTGAGGCTCCGAGACTTTAAGTCTGTTTCTGAATATAATTCTGCAATGTTCAGAATTACTTCTAAATTGAAACTCTGTGAGATACTATCACTGACTATGATATGCCTGAGAAAAGTCACAACGTTTCATGCCTCTAATATGGTCTTGCAACAGCAATACCGAGAGAAAGGTTTCAAGAAGTACTCTGAGTTGATTTCTCTTCTCCTTGTGGCTGAACGAAATAATGAGTTGCTCATGAGAAATCACGAAAATCAACCAACTGGGTCTACACTATTGCCTGAAGTGGATGAGGTGTATTCACATTATGACAAGCGTGGAAAAGATCGTGGCCCTATTCGTGGTCGTAATCATGGTCGTGGCCGTGACCGTGGATAAGGAAGAAATTTTCCTGGTGTTAATCACCCCCCAAAGAAAAATAACCACCAAAAGTGGAATGAGAAATATGAGAAGCCAAAGGCAAATTGTTCAGAAACTGAATGTTATCGTTGCGGTGGAAAAGGACATTAGGCAAAAATTTGTCGTGTACCAAGATATTTGATTGAGCTTTATCAAACATCTTTAAAGAATAAAGACCCTGAAGCTAATCTTGTCTATGACAATGAATTTGACATCACCCACTTGGATGTGGCAGACTTCTTTGCGCACCCTGATGAAAAAATAGACCACTTGATCGGTGATGGATCCGTGGTTAAAGATAATTGAGTTGTTTAATTTTTATTTTTGCCTATTCGTATTAGTTAGTGAATAAACATCATATAATCATAATTTTTTGCATGAGTAGTAGTCATTAGTACTAATTAGTACTATTTATTTTATGGAATAGTGTTAGTTCGTTTTGATTAAATATAGTTATAATATTTATTTTAAAGATGTTTCAGTTTACTTAGACAAAGAATTATTAGTAGTATTTATTTAAGTTACACTGTCTTGTTTGATATTATCACGTAACAACGTTAATTATACCAAAGCTCATTAGTTTACACAAATAATCACCATTGAGGTGATTAATATATACACACAATTCCATTGAGCGTGTACTGTGCTAGCTCGCACCCGCGTAAAGGAATTGAAAATTAATGGTGGGTGGAAAAGTCTCTACTTTATGAGATTGTTTAGGTCACGTTGCATGTGATAAATGACGGCGTACTGTTTGTAATTTTTGCCTAACACAATTTCTATTTGATTTTCTCATCATCTTTACCGAAATCTTCAGAATCTTTGGCTAAATTCTCATAAAACTACAGAACGAGTGTTTCAACCTTCTCACTAATTCGATGCAAACTTTGTACACAAATGACACTAATTTTTATAGTATCTATTGTTATTGAATAATACATACGTACACAAAATATGATTGTGTTGTACTAGCTTTTATGTTGTACAAGCTACCATTGTAAATTTTAGTATTCACATAATCAAATTATTGATTTAACTCTGTTTCTTTCCTTCTCCTTCTGAAAATTTCTATGTCTTGCCATGATCAAATTTATGTATGATTGCGGGCAAAGAAGTGGAAACCCGTCCCATTGAATTTGCTTCATTCTTATTCCCCTTAAGAGAATGTGATAGCAACATATGATAAGTCTGAAAGAAGATAAAATTATTGCCGTGAAGGTATCAATGGATGTGGACGTGGCAATAGATGAAACTATAATCGTCATCTTCATTATGATAATGAGAATAATAAAGATTCTCAAAATAATCATTCACTTTGTGAAAGTAATATTTGTCATCGATTTGACATGAGATTTTGTAGCATATATAGATGATTATGGTCCATTCATGATAAGAATGTGACAACATCTGATTTATGAATACATATTCATTCTTGGAAGAATATGAACGTGCTAGTGGTAGTGAATATACAACACGCACCTCTAAAAGGAGGTTTGAGATGATATAAGAAAATAATGTCATTATTATGACATGAATGGTCATTGGTCATGTACATATTGTACGCCAAAATATGTTGGCAATGTGATTACTAAAGGATAATACTAATGCAAGAAACAGATCTTGCATATAATTTTGACATTGACCATAATTTATAACTTTCTCCTTGAAAGTGATATTCACCACATGGATGTTGATGAATATATGGTAGTACCAAATTAATTGAGAGCTCTGGAAGAGCCAATTATTACTATTTTGGAGGAATACAATTGATTATCATGTCAATTTATTATGTTGTAGTAAGTCTCAAAGAAACTTATTGAGTTTCTAAAGTATTCGCGAAAGCGATTGGTTATACTGAGATTATAAATAAATGAAAGATTTAATATTTTCTATTACTACAACTTGTAGCGGGGTAATATATATGTGAAAAGTTACCCGCTTTGTCCTCCAGTTTGTACTACACAAATAAAAGAATATCACAATAAAGTAGATGTTTATTGATATAAAAACTCATATCATAATAAACTTGGAGTTTATTGATAATTGCACAAGTCATGGTGTAAACCTGAACTTTATCAATATTGATAATTTATTTAGTTGGCATAATTAGTTTAGCCATATCAATTCAAGTATGATGTGCAGAAATAAAAGAGAATTCACATGGGTAAATTTTAAAGAACTAGAAAGTTCTTTACGAATTCTCTTATTTTGCTTGTTCTCATTAATTAATAGACCAACTAAAAATTGGTATTGAATCCCATGAATGCTGGAAATATCAAAGGTGAATATGTGCTCATTCACCTGTCATGTATACCACATAAGATGCATCTATGAGATGGTTATATGTGCGATTATTATTAACCTGCAACCTGGTGTTTGTGAGGTAACTTGCTCAATAATTTAATTTAGAGCATAATTTTCAGATTTACTATTCAAGACAGTTCATCTTGATAAGTTGGTTTATATCACAATTAGTTTAGCAAAATAATTTATTGAGTGCCGCCACTTAAAAACTAAACTATTGCTTATAAGAGTAAAGTTATCTATATCAGTTTGATATATGTTGTACACTAAAGTATATTACATTCTCCTCTCACAAGTAGTTCAAGGTCAGGAACCACATAATTCCATCTTATTATTATTGATGTGCGGTGTACATTTTGATTAACACCATAATGCACAAAGATGGGGTCCCAAAATTGAGGAAGAAAGTTATTTTTTCTAACATGAGGGAGAGACATGATAACAGTTGAGAAAAAGTTACGTAGAAGAATTATCATTTGTACATCTAGATCCTCGAATAAGATAATATGGACTTGAAGTTCACAAAAGATAATTCATTTGCAATATATTGCAAAGCATGCCAGACGCATTTGCTGACCCAAAGAAAGTAAGTATATTCTCATTGCAAATGCTCCTATTAAGTCCTAGAAGGACAAAGTCTATGGTACACTTAAAGCGTATAGACAAGTCGGTTTCAAATAAACTTCTTGATAAAGAATATGAGTAAATGATCAAATTGATCATAACAAAGGAGGCAAGTGATCTAGAAGATCACATGACATAACACTTCATAAAATCTCATGAGAGATTCAGGTACCTGAATATATTAATGAAGAGATCTCTATGTTATGTCTTTATGGAAAAAAATATTGGAACCGATATAAAATATTCGTCGACGATGTTTATCATAGCGCTAAGTATATATGGGGATCTTAAGTCTATCGAATATAGACACAAAGATATTGGCCAAATGGAAAAGACACAATTCGAAAGAATTGGTTTCATATGAAATACATGTAATTTTGGACATGTAGTTCAAACATTTGAAAGTAGAAAGTCAATCATTTGTGCAATCCCTTTCATGTATCTTATATTCTGGTGTGATATGAAAACTTGATGCAAATCATAAGTCTATTTATGTCTTATATCACTTAACTTATATGACAATTCCTGAAGGATATTACTTAAAGCATATAGAATTCTTGGTCATGAAGTACTACATCCTAAGTGCAATTTGTGCACATTTGTATCTTGCTATAACTATAAGCATGATAATGTGATAGCGAGGATTTTCAAGGTGCAACATATTCATTGAAGTTAATATGGATGATTTATTCATCGAATCTTTGGTGACGTCAACCTTCACGAAGCTAGTGCACAAGATTGGGATGCGAATGCTCAAGGATATGAATTGATGCTCTCATCAGGGGGAGCTAATGCGCGTTGCACTCTTTTTCCCTTACAAGGTTTTGTCCCACTGGTTTTCCTTACAAGGTCTTTTTAACGAGGCAATCAAAAGGGCTATTTTTAAACATGTGTACTCTTTCTCTTTTACTAAAATTTTATTTCCATTAGGTTTTACTTTAGTTAAGGTTTTAACGAGGCACATTATTTGTTGAATAGACATTCAAGGGGGAGTGTTATAAATAGAATTCTATTTATGGTGAATGTCTATATTCTAGAGAGATTCTAGGGTTTGTTACTTTGTGGCTAAGTCATTTTTTCCCTATAAATAGAGAAATTTTATTCCATTGTAATTCATCCCAAGATTGAATAAGAATTCCTTCTCTCTTTCTCTGCAATATTGTTGTTCTTCTTTTATTGTTTCACAACAAATTTTATATTTTACAACGATTAGCTTCTAACTTGTTGACTCGGTATAGAGGGAGGACTTTAATCTTGCCAAAGAGATGTGCGTATCTTAGCTTTATAATTAATTAAATTCTAGTTAATCGTACACTTTTGTGTTATCTTTTCTAATTCTGTAAACTCATAATTAAGTAGGAGTATATAATTATTACAAAGAGAAGTTTAACGTTTTTGAAATGTGGAAAATGGATCATTAAGAAATGGGAAAGTTGCCTATTGAGAAGAGAAAACTCGAAAGTTTTATGTAGCTAAGAGGAAACTCGAACATGAATGACTAGAAAAAGAAATAGTAAATGAAATTAGTGGAATGTGAATCAAACCATTGAAATTGAGAAAAGGAAACTCGAGCCTGCTTCAAATTTAGGCAAACATTGAATCACGTTACAAATCATGATGAAAAAAGATATTTCTTATATGAAGAAACAATATCGTACCAACTCTAGATTAAAAAAAAATGTATATATATATGGTCAATATAATTATTCATTACAGTAAGCTGCTAGATTGTTGCAAAAAAATGAATAATTGGACAGACAAATTCCAACATCTATGGGTTGCAATGGCAGGTTAATTAGAGAGAGAGACAAGATGCGAATTGCACGCTAATTATTCTACTAAAATGACCTGCCTAGGATGATACTTTCCCATATAGTGCAAAAACATTAAATTTAATTTGCCTAGAAATTCAACCCCAATATAGAAATAATATACTATGGTTGCCCTTTCAGCTTCACAAATGGATAAAGTCCATTTAATTATTGTTGGAGTTGATAAATACTACTTGTCTTTTAATTAAGGGTTATAAAGTAGTATCCTTTATTTACCATCGCCTAACTCACGTGAAAACAACTCTTCTCCCGAAATCTCACGTGCATTAGTTGATAAACCAAAATCTTGATTATTGTGATAGTTTTACTAAATTATACTCCCTTCGGTCTACTTTAATTGATTTTTTATCATATTTTTTATATTTCACAATATCTAATTTTTTCGGATATCAAGAGGAAATTAACTTCTTTTTTCAAAGTTATCGGAGTAAAGAGCTTAGGGGTACTTGTTGTATTTCTACTGAATAAATTAAGGTTAATATAGTCAATTTTATTGTTAATTAATAATAAAATATAAATTTTTTATTATGTGTAAAAATAGTCAAAAAAATTAATTAAAGTGGATCGAAAGAATAAATAAAAAGTCCAAAGACTCGTCAATGCCAAGACAATTAGGCTTTTTGTATAATTTGGAATGGATACGGACCTTGTCGCTGCCTTCTTTTCCTTTTTTGTGCTTTTTAAAGTCATAATAAAACATGAATTACAAGATTTAAATTTGATAAATTTAGTCTCTAAATTTCTTATTAGCAAAGTTATTATGCTTTTAGTATTGTGGATTCGATTTAATACTTTCGAATTTAGTAATTATTTTCACACATGTGCTTGAACCGCCTCTAACAATAATGATGACACGGGTAACCTATATTGTTAGAGGTCAGTACCTCTAATAAAATGAATATGCTTAAGAGGAGAATCATCTAGAAGTTTTGCAAAATGCTATATATTGCTTTTTGGGGTAAAAATAAAAAAACAAAATATCATTATATTAACAGTGACTTGAATGGTATGATCGTCGATATTGACTTAAAGTAATCTAAAACGACATTGTAACCACAAGCTTGGTTTCTAAAAGGTCCTACAAGAAAAAAAAACATAGTAGTAATATTTACTTAGAATTAAAGTCCTTTATATATGTTAATTTGAATTTCTTGTGGTCATAAAATGCAACGCGGCCCTAAATATGATAAGCAGCTCAATAAATACGACATCTTTTTGCTTAATCTTTTCAATAAATTAATTTTCCTAATGTAACAATATGTTGATTGAGATCTTGATAACTCCAAATGAAAATGTGTAACTAACATAACGACCCTTCACCAATATGACTTGATTAACTCTAATTATTTTCTTGATATTGAAATATATACAGCTTACGCCATTCTTATTTGGAAGTATTCTGTATAGGCTATCAAATAGAATGAGATCATCCTACATAATTTAATTTAACAGATAAAAACAAGCTTTGGCCTAAATTTTTCATTGGTCCTAACTCTGTTTAGGTCATCAATGGACTAATCCAGAGCTAGTCATGCATGTATTATTATTATTACTAGCTAGTGGATAAAACATGAAAATATAAACTAAAATTTCTAACATAATTCTAGCTAGTCAGCTAATTAACTTGTTCCAAGGGGGCAACTCTTCCTCTCTCTCCTCTATAATACATTAATTTATTAGTCTAAAAATTTTAAAAATTTTAAAAACTAGAATTATTGGTGAGGAATTCAATTTATAAAGTGATTTTTAAGTTGTTATAATTCGGCCATTTGTCATTTCATGTCTGGAGACTGGCTCTTGGAGTTTGTGAAAGAATATGCAAACTATAATTCTTTTTTCTCTCTTGATTCCCTTTTGAATCTATCTGCTCACCAATTTTGAAATATTTAAACAGCTTTTAAAAAAATCAAATTGAGGTGCTGATTCAGAGGAATTGCCAAATATGCACCTAATTCTCACGTATTTACGATATACTTTATGGGAACACAATGTTGATATATAAAATATATACTACTCCATTTGCTTCTAATAGGTTTGATCAAAGGGAATATAAAATTTTCGATACTAGATTCATTTGAATCAAATATATTCGGTACAAGATATAAATTTATATACAAAATTTTATTAAGATTAGAAATAATGATAAGTATAAATATATAATCTTAAAAATATAGTGATTGAATTCTAAATATTTTAAGTATTTAACGCTTAGAACTTAAATTCTGAATCTAGATTGAATTACTAAGGGAGAATATACTAGCAAAGGGTCGATGAATCAAACGTAGAAATGGGTCCCGCTTAGAACCGACGAATAAGGTCCTTTTTAGAACCTAACTTTATCTGCTTCCTTAATTATTTATTTTTCTTTTCTTTTCCCTAAAATTTCAATAGTCAACTCCAAATATATAAATCAATTATGAGCCAGAGTTATGTGTGGTTGCAATATATTCCTGCAATTCATGATCCAATCTTTGCAATGAACGTGTCAATTTTTTTATGATTTGTTCCAAATCAAGTTTAACTTCGCTTGCTAAATGGGATTTTCTTTCTTTAGAGTTTTTGCAATAATCTTCTTTTTTAACTCCTTGTGCAATGCCAAATTTAAATGGGCGGCCTCGTATTTTGTCATCTCACTTATCCTAGCATTATTGTATATATGAATTATCCATTTTCGTGCTAAGGTGTTTTAAAGAAATTAAATGACTACTTATAAATTAAAGCTTAACCCTACAAATAAATGCAAGAAAACATTTTATATAAAATTTTGGCCTACAAGTGGTGAAAGTTGGTTAGACCCCTACCAGTATTTAGACAAGAAGAACTTTAGTAAAAGAAAATCAACATAGTGGGTGAGGGTTAAGTCAAACCCCTACAAATGTTTCTTTTCTAATGAAATTTCTTTTGTTGTGCATCAGTTTTGTTTGTTTTGACTTTTGCAATTCAAGAAATTTTGAAGTTTGAAAATAATTTTTGCCATAAGTATTGATCCTTTTTTTTATATACAGAAAATCATTAAGTGTCATAAATAAGTTGAGAGAATGGATTAACGTTGTCTCCTCATATGGTCTTGAACAATTATCATTATATTTTAGAGTTGGGTCAGGTTTAACGTTTGTTTTTTAAAATAAAATATCAAAGTCAGTTCTATTCTAATTCTTGGTTTAGGCAATGTTTGACTGTCATGATCCGGAATCCCTACCTCGAAATCGTGATGGCACCTAATATCCACTTGCTAGGCAAACTGACGTGAGATAGTTAAATAGCCAAATTTTTAACAGTTTAAACAAAATTATGATAAATAACGAGAGATAGGAATTCGATCTAATACAACACCAACATAAGTCATGTAATATTATTTCCTCCCAAATATCTGGAGTCACGAGTACATGAGCAACTAGAAGTTCTACAAACAGAGTCTGAAATAAATACAACTATTTCGAAAAAATGAACCGAAAAAGAGGAAAGAGGAAGGACACTCCAAAGTCTTCGGATGCCAGCCGATCTACCTCGAGTCTCCGTATGCAATGATCTGAGCTGACGCACCTCACGCTCCGCTCGGACCAATATAAAAATCTGCACAAGATGTGCAGAAGTGTAGTATGAGTACAACCGATCGAATATACTCCGCAAGCGTCGATCCTAACCTCGACGAAGTAATGACAAGACTATGACAGGACACCCACGTAATTAAACATGTACAAACATATATATACACACACACAAAAAAAAAATCAACAAAAACATAAATTAACAAGGTACAATTGGGAGGGGACATGCGAAAAGGGGGAGAAGATACGATAACTACGACAGGTATGACATCACGTGATAGCCAAATTAATCGTCAATCAATGAAGACAGATAAACAAATGGTATAAGGATGGGACGATATCACCCGTCGTGTTTTTACTCTCATCCTTACCATGAAGTGATGACATAAGTAATATGAAATGGCACGGCATCACCTTCGTGCTTTTACTCTCGATCTCCCCATGTAACAATGAATAATTTGGAAGAATGGCACGGCATCACTGTTTAACCAAAGAATTAGACTCTTTGACTAAAGCTTATTTTTAAGATGAATACGGGTTACTGATAATCAAGGTAATGGAGAAAACTGAATAATAGACAGTATTGCAGAAATATAAAAAATTGAAGTTAATTGTATTCGAGAATAAGATGCCTTTACAAGCTGTATTCCCCTCCCTTATATAGGAGATTCTTATAACGTACGACTCTTGCTATGGTTACTCATTAATGACTAATTATGACATTAATGAGGCGTTATAAAGAATAACGATAATTGGGGTTCGGTTACATAACGTTCAATTAATTAATTGTGGGTCCTTGAATCTGCCCGTAGCTTTGTCTAGATTCATTCTGACTGTGCCTCTCTCCCGTTTTGATCAAGTTGTGTTTCTCGTGACTGAAAAGTTTGTGGGTTTACTGAACTGTGCCTCTTTGTACCGTACCTCTTCCAAGAATCTCATCCAGCTGTCGCGTTTTCCTGTGTCCACGTGACTGGCTGAGTTGTCAAAAGTTGCTTACGTGTGAAACATTTTTTTTACCAATATAGATAGTCCCCCCACTTACCATATATTTTAACGATTAGTATTTGGTAAGTGGATATTCATTTATGGCGGGAATATTTTTCCGTCGCTTTTCCTTGAATCATTGTATCCTTCTCTGCACCATAGGCGACGTTTGTCACTTCCATTTAATGCTCATACCACGTGTCCTTTTCGGATTGGTTTTGCATTTACTCGGCACCTTTTAAGAATTTGTGCGGCTGTGCCAGTCTCGAAGTGACATCTTCAATTATGACTTTTCATCATTATTTTCCCTTTTCTTCAAGTTTGACGGTTGTCTTCAAGTATAAATACATGTTTTCTTTTCTTTGCTTCCACGAAACACTTTTCTAACTTTATCTTTTGTAAAAAACTTTCTTTGTTGCCTTTGTAAACATGTCTTCTTCAAACCAACCTCAAAGAGTAATAGATATTGAAAGTTTAACGCCATCTTCTGCTCCGACTAGGAGTCGGAGGGGTGGTAGACTTAGAATTCTAGGATCCACTCTTTCGAGGGGCTTCTATTCTTCTCAGATAATTCCTCCTCCTTCCACTAGATCTCCAGTTTCTCCGAGGTTTAGGGTTTCTCTGTCTTTGTCTAGAGGTAGAAGCGAACGCCTTCGTGAACCTGGGGTCGATGAAATTGTCCCTGCTGAGTTTGTTTTTGTTAGGGATAGTCAAGTTCTAGTAGATAAATCTCCTTCTCTTGATTGTGTCGAAAGATATCCAACCCTTATAACTGAGGGTCAGATTCCCTTGTTTGTAGGGATTGCTTTTGGAGGTCTGACTTTCCTGTCTATATTCCGAATAGTAATCAAAGAATAACGTCTTATAAGACGGGATATTATTTTGTTTATACGTATCCTTTCACTTTAGGGTTTAGACTCCCCATTGACCCAGTTATAATTAAATTTTGCCGTTTTTTCAATATCTGCTTAGGACAAGTTGGCCCACTTGTGTGACGAGTTGTCGCATGTCTTAGGAGTTTGGCTTCTTTAGCCTCGGTTCCTTTTACCTTCAACCATCTTATTCACCTCTACTCTCCTACCTTATTTCGTGAAGGGGTTTTTACTCTGACTGCTACAAACAAAAGAGTGCTAGTAACCCCTAGAGATGATAAGGATAGGGGTTGGTACCTCCGGTATGTTGTTGTACCCACTGTTGGTTTAGTGGGTGAAGAAAATCTTCCCTTCCCTGAGAAGTGGAATCGCGCACGTGAGTATGCTTTAGCTTACATTTACTTTTTCTTATTTTGACTTGAGATGTTTTATTAACGTCGTGTCTGTTTTTTCTTCTTTCAGCAATCATGAATACTGTTGAGAATGTCTCCGATATTCGTGATCGGGTAGAAAAATTATTGTCTATTTCTCCTTCAAAAGAAAGATCTTGGAAGTACCTCGCTGGGAGGTATGGTTGGCAAGTAAAGACCCACAGTAAGTGAAGCTCTTGTTTTTCTTTTTCCTTACTCGAGTTTTTTTTTTTGTCGTTTAACTTTTTACCCTTTTTAATAGTGTTCTCTGCTCGTGGGGTGTTTGCTTCATCTATCCCGAAGATGTCCTTGGCTCAGGCCCAGGAAATTATTGTTGGTTCATCTTCCTCGAAAAGAAAGATTAGTGAGTCTTGTTCCGTAGAAGAGGAAGAAGAGGGTGCTTTGGTGCACAGGCCACGGAGAAGGCGAATAGTTTTAGATGATGAGCTTACAGCCTCAACCTTGACTTCCGTGTCTGTGATTGATCCCCCTGTCCTTGATGATGTTTCACATTCCCCTATTTATGAGGGTGTTGATCTTGCTCCTGACGACGTCCCTTTGGCTGCTGTCTTTCCTGCTTCTTTGAGAGAAGCTGTTTCATCTGTTCCTTTGGCTATTTCATTTTCTGTTGTTTCTTTGCCTGTAACTTCTTCAACTTTTCAACCTGCCTGCTGCGTTGCCCGTGGCTTCTCCAGCTCCTCAACCTTCCGTGCATGTTGTTGTTCCATCTCTGCCTGCTTCCATGCCTTCCGTTAGGGAAGTAGGGTCTTCCAGCAGAGAGATGCGGCAGGTGGTAATAGAGGTTCCAGCTGAGGGGAACCTTTTCAAGAAAACGGGTGAGCCCGAAGTGTGGCTCAAGCCTTTGATAGGTCCCTATGAGAAAGCAAAGCTATCCAGCCACGGTGCTCTTACATGAGCCAATGAGGTCATGCATACTTCTTTGAAGGTATGATGCAAGTTATCCTCTTTCACTCTCGTTTATGAGATTTACCATATCTGACTAGTTTATTTCTTGTAGAGTAACCTTATAGACATGGAGCTTATGAAGAGGATTTCAAACACGGACCAAGAGACAAAAGAGTTGCAAGCCGATGTTGATAATTGGAGAGCACAGTATGATAGTCTAAGGATTGACATGGATGCTTTAGAAGAGGAAATGAGTACCTTGAAGCGGCAGATGAGACTCATGGCAGCAGAACTGGCAGTGGAGAGGGATTCTTGCAGTCAAGCTGATAAAGATAAGAGTGTTCTGGAGTCTTCGTTCGCGGAGCAGCTGTCCCGTGCCTCAGAGGAGATTAGAGACTTGAAGAACTTGTTGGGGCAGAAGGAGGAATACTCAGGCGAGCTCGTGCAATCACTCACTCGTACTCAAGAAGACCTTCGTAGGGCTTTAGACAAAGCTCAAACTTTAGAGGAGTCGATTGTTCCATTAAGGGCCGCCCATGAAGCTGCGGAAGCGGAGAAGGACGGATTGAGAGCTGAGCTTCAAGTATGGGCAAAGGATTATGAAGATTTGGAAGAGGTGGCTGCTGTCGATGTGAGCTGGGCGTATATGAATTCTCGCCTTGACACATTGATGGAAATGAGTCAAGAGGGTTTTGACCTTAGTGCTGAAATAGCCAAAACTAAGGAAGCCATGGAGAAGGCTCAACAAGTTCATAACCTTTCTTCACCTGATAGTGAGATTCCAGCCGCTCGTGCCTCTCCATCTCCAGTTTCTCCCGCTCCTTCTGCCACTGAAGTCAACTCCTCTCTTGAAAAGATTTAGTTGGTTTATCCCCCCCCCTTTTTTGTATCAATTGGTGGTTACCCCTAATCCCATCGAGGGGTAAATTTGGATTTCCTTAAAGTCCCCAAATGATAACTTAGGGGCAGCACAATGTATATATAAAAATTTTATACGGCTAAGTATAAGTTAATACTTAGTTTTATCCGTTTTAATATATAAATGTTGGTTCGACTTTTGTTGAGTTTCTGTTTCACTCTTTAAGTTTTTAACATGCTTCACTTTTCGAGGTTTTAGTTTTACCTTTGAGTTTTGCATGGGAAATGCTTTAGACTACTCGTACATTTTTGTAATAGGCACGGTGTCATATTAAATGTGTGCCTTTTTGTAATAGGCATAGTTTATGGAAGAGGGCCCTTTATAATTGACATGAAGAAGACGTCTCAACTTCATGATAATGCAATAGAGTGATAGGAATTTTACACATGTTTAAGAATGTTTCCAAGGAAAGTTTTTCTTGTTTGAACTTCCGTGACATTTTGCATGTGTTTGATTATCGTCTAAAACTTATGCTTGCAACTGTTTTTGTTTAACATATTTGATATACTTTTGTATTTCGTAACTGTTTTTCATAGGTAACAATTTTCAATATTAATACAAGGAAACAACTGTTTTTTATTAGTAACAGTTTTGTAAAGATTGGGGTTTTTACCCCCAACTGTTTTGGAAACAGTTTTCTAATAAGTGCGAAAGAAATGTTTTTTTTATTCGTAACTGTTTTTATTTGATAACAGTTTCTTGAACAAATACAAGGATTTAGATCTTTTCATCCATAGCTGTTTTATTTGAGAACAATTTTTTTTTTTTGAATGAGTACATTGATGATGATCTTTTACCCCTAACTATTTTTGTTACAACAGATTTGAATAAGTATAAATATGTACATTTCTTTCTCGTGACTAATATTTTGCCTTTCAACCTGAATATGTTCGAAGGTTTTTGCTTTTTACGTTAGGCTTTGTATTTGGATGGATCTTTTGATTTCTTTCGATTCTGCTCGTGTCGCTTGTCTCANGAAAAGGAAAACCATTCCGGACTCGAAGGTATGTAGTTTTTTAGATGATGACTGCTTAACCCTTTTTAAAACGTCCATCAGAAAGTGTAACCCTAGACCTGGAATTGTATTATTTCCTCGCGTCTTTGCAGGTTTAATATCATCATCTAGTGATGGGTTAGCTTTGTGCCTATCATCTAAAAAAGTTAGTAAATTTTTTAAATGTTCAAAATAAAATTGAATGTGTGATNCCTGACGGGGGGGGGAGGTATTCTTTTCTTTTAGAAGTAATACTTCTTTAGATGGATGGCGTTCTAGCTTGTTGGTAGAACTCTGCCTTCCATAGCTTCTAACTCATAGGCGCCTTTCCCAGCTATGCCTCGGATTTTGTAAGGTCCTTCCCAGTTTGGATTTAGCTTTCCTGCACTTGCTTCTTTAGTTGATTGAAAAAAAATTTTGAGGACGAAGTCCCCAATCTTAAATTACCTGAGATAAGTTTTACGGTTGTAATAACGCTCTATGATTTGTTTTTGAGCTGCCATCCGTATCAATGCTGCTTATCTCCGTGGTTCGAGCATGTCCAGGTTGGTCCTTAATTCGTCGTCATTTTCACCTTCCATGACTGTTGAGAACCTTATGCTTGGTTCGCCAATCTCCACGGGTATTAAGGCTTCTGAGCCATAAACAAGTGCGACCGGAGTTTCTCCCGTGGCTATCTTTGAAGTTGTTCTGTATGCCCATAGTACCGCTGGTAACTCATCAGGCCAATTTCCTTTGGCTTTATCAAGCCGCTTATTTATATTATTGATGATGACCTTATTCGTTGACTCAGCTTGACCATTAGCCACGGGGTGGTACGCCGTTGAAGTGATCCGCTTGATTTGCCAACTTTCGAAGAATTCTGTGATTTGCGAGCCTATGAATTGTGGGCCATTATCACTCATGATTTCCTTTGATATTCCAAAGCGGCATATTATCTTTCGCCATAAGAAGCTTTTAACTTCCTTTTCTCGCACTTGTTTGAACTCTTCTGCCTCTACCCATTTTGTAAAATAGTCGGTTAGTACGAGTAAAAACCGTACCTGTCCATTAGCTGTGGGAAGAGGTCCCGCTATGTCCACACCCTATTTCATGAAAGGCCATGGGGATATTATTGGATGTAATAATTTCGCTGGTCGATGCATGTTATTGGAAAACCTTTGGCATCTGTCACATTTGGATACGAAATTCTCGGCTTCTTCTTCTTCCATCTTAGGCCAATAGTATCTAGCTCTAATTAGTGTTTTCACAAAGGATCTAGCCCCTGAGTGATTTCCACAGTGACCTTCGTGGACTTCTTTCATTTCCGTTTGGTTAGGTCCGAGGCATTTATCTAGGGGTCCTCCAAACATCTTGCGATAAAGTGAGTCGCGAATAAGGCAGTACCGTGCAGCTTTGCGGCGAAGTGCTTGAGCTGCTTTCCTGTCTTCAGGTACGGTGCCATTCTGCAAAAAATTAAGAATTTTGTTTCTCCGGCCCTAGGTTAGGTTGTTGAAAGTTACCTCATTCATGTCCTGGTCTATTATTGAATGAAATAGTTGAATGACAATTGTATCATCTTTGTTCGTTACTTCCGTGACTGCTGCGAGGTTAGCTAGTGCATCTGCTTCTGGATTTTCCTCTCTAGGTATTTCCATTACCTTCCATGTTTTGAATTGTCTCACGAGCTCTCGTGCCTTTTCAAGATACTATTGCATTCTAGTCTCTCGAGCGATGTAAGTCCCATGTATCTGATTTACTACCAGTTGGGAGTCGTTGTTGATCATAATTTGCTCGATTTGAGAGCTCCCGTGCGAGTTCAAGCCCTGCAATAACAGCTTCGTACTCTGCTTCATTGTTAGTTATATGATAGCACTTGATAGCTTGTCGTGTCTTTTCACCCGTGAGTGATATCAAGACTATGCCTAAGCCGACGCCTTTTATATTTGAAGAACCATCGGTGAACAAGGTCCATAGGCCTGGATTAACACCGTTAAAGAGTTTTAATTCTTTTTCTACTTCAGATACAATGCTATTACTAAAGTCATCAACAAAATCAGCTAGTATTTGAGACTTAAATGCAGTCCTAGGCTGATAGATTATTTCATGCTCACTTAATTCTATGGCCCACTTGGCTAATCTTCCTGACAATTCCTGTTTATGCAGAATATTTCTTAAAGGATATGAGGTCACAACGGTGATTGGGTGGCATTGAAAATAGGGTCGTAATTTTCTAGATGCCATTATTAAAGCTAAGGCTAACTTTTCCAGATGTGGATATCTAGTCTCAGCATCTAGCAAAGCTTTACTTATATAATAGATAGGTTACCTTTTTTTTCTCTTACCAATACTGCACTTACAGCAATTTCTGAGACAGCCAAGTAGATGTACAATCTCCCTGTCAGACTTTGAACTTCCTTTTTATTTGTTAAAATATCAGTTATTTCCTCTATGGCTTTAATTTGAGCGGGATTTACCTCTATTCCTCTGTTTGATACAAGGAAACCCAAAAATTTGCCTGATTGCACTCCAAAAGCGCATTTCTCTGGATTTAACTTCATATTATACCTGCGTAAAATATCAAAAGCAGTAGAGAGGTGCTTGAAATGGTCTTGTGATTGTGTTGATTTTACCAACATTTCATCAATATAGACTTCCATAGACTTTCCAAGATGTTCTTGGAACATTTTAGTCACTAACCTTTGATAGGTGGCTCCAGCATTTTTTAAGCCAAAAGGCATAACTTTATAACAGTAAGTCCCCCTGTTTGTAATGAAGGAAGTTTTTTCCTCATCTGAGGAATTCATTTTAATCTGATTATAATCAGAATATGCATCTAAGAAGCTTAATAATTCATGACCTGTTGTGGCATCAATCATTTTATCTATATGCGGCAATGGGAATGAATCTTTGGGGCATGCTTTATTTAAGTCAGTATAATCTACGCATACTCTCCACTTGACATTCTTCTTAGGTACTACCACGGTGTTTGCTAGCCAGTTAGGGTGCGTTACCTCTCGTATTGACCCAATCTTCAAGAGTTTCTGTACCTCTTCGTCGATCACTTGGTTCTTGAATGGTCCTTGCTTTCTTTTCTTCTGCTTAACAGGTACAAAGGATAGATCTTCATTTAGTTTATGAGTCATCACTTCTGGTAGGATGCCTGTCATATCTGTGTGGGACCACGCAAAGCACTCTGCGTTAGCCTTTAAATAATCAATTAACTTACCTCTTTGAGTGGGGCCTAGCCTCGTGCCTATATACACTTTCTGCTCAGACTTTTGTTCAGATAATGGAACAGCTATGAGCTCCTCCGTAGTTGTTTTGATGTGCTCATCTTCCTACGGTTCACGAATGACGTCCGGTCTGGAATTTGTATCTGTGTGGTATAATATTCCTTCCGTGGTAACTTGATTTTCCTTCTCGTAAGTATTTTCTTTCATATCTGTTTTGGTAATAATATCTTCCGTACCTATTTGGTTAGTAATTTCTTCCACCTCTATTTTCTTGTTGTAGTGTGCCACTGAGTTTATATTTCTTGCGGTCTGCTGATCTCCTTTGATTTGTTGAATCCCCCATTCAGAGGGGAATTTAATTACTTGATGCAACGTGGATGGTATTGCTTTCATATCGTGGATCCATGGCCTTCCAATGATCACGTTATAAGCCATGTCAGTATCGATGAATTGGAAGCTTGCACTTTTGATCACCCCCTCAGCATAAGTGCTAAGCTCAATTTCTCATTTTGTTATAACCGTAGAGTTATCAAACCCTGCTATGGCTCGCGCTTTTGGGATTACTTGATTACCCAGTAGCATTTCTTCCATGACTCTTAGCAAAATGATATTGATTGAACTGCCTGGATCAATCAATACTCTTTTTACGTTAGTGTCATGAATAAGTAAAGATATTACCAGAGCTTCGTTGTGCGGAAGCATTAATCCGCTGATATCTGCATCATCGAAGGTTATATCGTCTTCTTCCATATTTTCACGAGCCCGTTTCCCATGTGTAATACTGAACTTTGTGGTTGTTTTGCAAATCACTCCGTTTACTTCTTCACCCCCGTGTATCACGTTGACAGTTCGTTTTAGATAAGGAGGCTTTAGGGGCTCATGCATGTTCCTCATATATGCATGTTTACCTTTATCACTAAACAATTCTGTTAAATATCCCTGTTTTAATAAATTTTCTACTTCACCTTGTAAAAGTCTGCAATCCGCAGTTTTGTGCCCATGATCATTGTGAAATTCACACCAGTGATCTGGGTTTCTTCGGCTTGGATTTGACCACATCTCTTTGGGCCATTTAACCTTGTTTCCCATGTTCCTCAATATTGAGACAAGTTCAGTAGTACTTACATTAAAGGTATGATCCCCAATTTGAGTACTACCTCTAGGTCGTTCATCTCGATCTTTTCTGGATCTAGACGAGGATGAGGCTATGTCTCTTCCTTGTGGTGTATAGTCCGACCTAGTGTTTTCGAACCTGGGGCGGATATCGCGTCCCAAGGGTCCTAAGTAAGGATCGTACCTGTTTTTACCTGATCTTCTATCTGATTCAGGACGTCTGGATCTGTATGACCTTCATCTCTCGAACGAGCAATGATATCTTCTTCTATTCTGAGTTTAGTATTGTACCTGTTATATACATCGTTCCATGTTGTAGCGGGGAATTCTCTTAGACTTTCCTTAAGTCGTTTCGTGACTTCTGAGCTTTTATCGTTTAGGTTGCTTGCAAATGCCATGGCTTCCCAATTATCAGGCACCCTGGGTAACTGCATTCTTTCTCGTTGAAACATATTGTACTCATGAAGTGGTTCCGTGTCTCCTTGTTTTATTTTGAATATGTCTTCCATTCTCTTCTCAACTTTTTGTGCACCAGAGTGTGCTTTTATAAAAGAATCTGCAAGCTCAGCGAAAGAGTCAATAGAGTTTTCAGGGAGAAGAGAATACCAGTTTAGGGCTCCTTTGGTAAGTGTTTCCCCAAATTTTTTGACAAGGACTGATTCAATCTCTTATTTCGTTAAGTCGTTGCCTTTTACCCCAGTAGTGAAAGAAGTCATATGGTCGCGTGGGTCAGTTGTTCCATCATATTTGGAAACGTCAGGCATTTTAAACTTCTTGGGTATAGGCAAGGGTGCCGCACTTGGCTTCCAAGGTTGTTGAGAATATCTATCAACATGGATGCCTTTGATGATAGGTGGTACTCCAGGAATTTGTTAGATGCGATCGTCCTGCTCCTTCATCTGTTTCTGCATGGTTAGTAGTAAATTTTGTAATTCTGAGTTATTAGATATACCTGGTATCGTTTTCAGAGATTCATTAGGAGTATCTCCTCTTCCTGAGTTTGCCAACCCATATTGAGGATATTTCATGGTGATGGTGTTATTGGGGGGTGGCATCGGCGATGTAGGTAATGCTTCCGGTAATCCTCTCGCAAATTCTTGCAAAGCTTGGCTCTTATACTCTGCAATCATTTGCTTTACACGATCTTGTTCCACAGTTTGATCATTATCACCATTGTTTTTTAGTGGACCTTTCTGGGGATTGTTTCCTCGAACCACGTGGAGTTCCTGAAGGCGATGGAACTGGGGTTCCACTCCTTTTCTGGTTTTTGTCGTTGGAGTTTGACATAATTCAGAGGATATCACTGAGAATGAAAACCAACAAGGTTGAAATGATATTCAGAGCAAGGATTTGCAAATGGACCTTTTCCATCTTCCTAGCTTCTCTCTTCCTCTCCGAGGTGGAATAGCCAAGTGATTCTCCACAATGGACTCTGCCCTAATCCCCAGGGGGTGCAAGACTTCTTCATAATCGGAAACTGATACTTTATATGGAGGCCCACCTTCATGGTTGCTTATCGGAAAAATCAGTGTAATAAGCTCCCTAGATGGTTTTAGAAGATCTCGAACCAATCTGTTTAACCAAAGAATTAGACCCTTTGACTAAAACTTATATTTAAGATGAATAAGGGTTACTGATAATCAAGGTAATGAATAAAAATGAATAATAGACAGTATTGCGGAAATATAAAAAATCGAAGTTAATCGTATTCGAGAATCAGATGCCTTTACAAACTGTATTCCCTTCCCTTATATAGGAGATTCTTATAACGTACAACTCTTGCTATGTTTACTCATTAATGACTAATTATGACATTAATGAGGCGTTACAAAGGATAACGGTAATTGGGGTTCGGTTACATAACGTTCGAGTAATCAATTGTGGGTCCTTGAATCTGCCCGTAGCTTTGTCTAGATTCATTTTGACCGTGCCTCTCTCCCGTTTGATCAAGTTATGTTTCCCGTGACTGATAAGTTCGTGGGCTTACTGAACCGTGCCTCTTTGTACCGTACCTCTTCCAAGAATCTCATCCAGCTGTCGCATTTTTCTGTGTCCACGTGACTGACTGAGTTGTCAAAAGCTGGCTTACGTGTGAAACTCTTTTTTACCAATACAATCACCCTTCGTGTTTTTACTCTTGATCACACCATGTAACAGCGAGTAAATGATATAAATAGCACTACATCACCCTTCGTGCTTTAATTCTCTTCCTCACTATGTATTAATCAATAAATAAGATAAATACAATGGCACGACATTATCATTCGTGCTTTAATACTATTTCTTATCATGTAGTAAAGATAATATAAATTTAGGAGATAAACAACACGGAGAATGTGCTTTACGTCAAATATGATGCCAAGATACCAAACTTCAACTTTCAAAATACTCAACCATTTCTAACTAAATAATAATTACGGAAGGAATGATCAAATAATCAATAATCTAACCTAAGCATGGCTATCATAATTAAAAAGACAACAAATCACAAGGAAACAAGTTCTACCCGCATGCTTTATCCCAACAACAATGCATAAAGGCTCGTCACCTCACATATACTTTGTGCCCACACGTTAATCACGCAGAAAATAGGCAAACAAATCTTAATCTCTCAATTCAAGGTTAACCACGACACTTACGTTACTCCGCGATCAAATCAAAGCTCAACCGGGGCATTTCCTCTAAAATTTGTCTCTAAACCAATCAAATCTAACTAAAATCGACTCAATAACATCAAATAATGCTAGGGAAATCAATTACAATATATAAAGTTAATATATTCACACTTTTCCCAAAAAGTCAATAAAAGTCAACTCCGGGCTCGCTTGATCAAAATCCGAGATTCAGACTAAAACCCAATTACCAATTCACCCCGAGCCCGATTATGTAATTAGTTTCGAAATCCAACCTCAGTTTGAGGCCTAAATCCCAAATTTATAAAAATCCCTAATTCTATCTAAATGTCTAATTCCTACCATGAAAATCCTAGATTTTGATGTTGAAAACTTATGAAATGTAATGAGTAATTGAAAAGAAGTAGATTAAAGTCACTTACCATTGAATTTAGGAAGAAAATATCTTGTCAAAATCGTCTTTAGTGAGTTTAGGGTTGAGAGTTTGAAATAAATAAGCTAAATATCATTTCCCCCCTCTTTTACCAGTTGCGAATGTCGCAATTGCGATATCTTGTCTGCAATTGCGAACATCGCAAATTCGAGAAAGATTTCGCAAATGTGAGCCCTTCTCAGAAACTCAGTCATCGCAAATGCGATATTTTGATCGAAATTGCGAACCCATACCACTCGCAAATGCGGCCATTCCTTTACATATGTAAAGGTAGCCCAGAACACCCTAAGTCGCAAATACGACTCTGCCTTCGCACAAGCGGCAGCTGCAAGTTCGCAAATGCGAACATTTGCCTCGCAAATGCGAGACTCCGCCAATCTAGCCCATACTCGCAAATGCGAAGCCTTGCTCGCAAAATATAGGCTCAAAATGCGAGCCAATGCAAGATCTGCAGCAGAGCACCTACACCAGTAATGGCATCAACTATTCTTCTAAGTTTAAAATCATTCGTAGCCTATCTGAAACTCACACGAGTTTCTCGGGCTCCAAACCAAACATGCACACAAGTGTTAAAATATCATACGAACTCGCACGCGCTATCAAAATACTAAAATAACACCTAGAACTATAAATCGAACATCAAAACGAATAAAATTTTCAATGAAAATTAATAACATGTAATTTTTCAACCGGACGTCCGAATCACATCAAATCAACTTTGTTTTTTCACCAAATTTTGCAGACAAGTCATAAAAAACGAAATGAACTTATACTAAGTTCTAAAATCAAAATCCGAACCCGGAAGCAATAAAGTCAACTTACGGTCAAACTTAGGAATTCTTTAAACCTTTAAATTGCTATTTTTTTTAACAAATTGCGTTAATTCAAGTTAGGGACTGGAATTCGTTTTCGGGCATACACCCAAGTCCCAAATCATGATACGGGCCTACCAGAACCGCCAAACCACTAATCTGGTTCCGTTTACATAAAACGTTGACCATAGTAAACTCTAATGAGTTTAATGCACAATTTCACATTATCATCAATTTTTCTCTTTAAAGCCTTCTAGAAAAAGGACATGAACTTCACGCGAAAATCGAGGAAAGCTTAACGGAGTTATTCGAGGGCTCAGAACACAAAAATGAAGGATAAAATTATAAATGACCTATCGGGTACTCACCATGTTATATTGTTCTCGCTTGAGATGTTCAGACCTAACGATAATAGAGGTGAATTCAAAATTTGAAATTACTGAGTTTAACCTTTAAATGTTTAACACTAATGAACTTACAAAATTTTTTATTTGTAATTCATATTCGTTGAAATTTTTATGAGTTTTTGAGTGATCATAATATGTTGTTATGTCTTATATGGTAGCTAATATAGAAACTGACTTGGTTATGAGTAGGGGTGTACAAATAAAATTAATATAAACTGCATCAAACTGATAAATTCGAGTTATATCGGAAAAAATAACCCGATTGTGATTTGGTGTTGAGAAAAAAAATCTGATCATAATTGGTTTGGTTTGGTTTTAACTAAAAAAAGTCAAACCTAAATCAAACTAACCCGACATTACATTTATACAATTCTTAAAAATATTTTTTACATATAAATATTTATTGTAATATAATTTATAAATATTTCTTTAACGTGTTGGCAGTTTTATCTTTAAACGTATTAATTAAAGTTTGAACTTAACATTCTTGAATGATCCAATAAAATTTATAGCCCATAAAGGTAGTAAATCAAATAAAGTTCAGATCAATACTAATGCTAATATAGAAAATTCAATTCAGCACTAGGAATGAGAATAGTGTTGGATATCTATTTTAAGTTGCAATTGCTTTATAGTGAAAATGCATAGCGTAGTTTATCTTCTTTTTTTTGTGCATAATTATATAATTAATAGTACTTATTAGCTGTACTTATTTTGGCATGACCTATATAAATTTTTTTAGATTATGTTTATTTTTATTATGGCGTATTAATTAGTAATATTTTCTAGGGATCTTTACACAAATAGATGTACATATTTATTGGTTACTTTTTTTAGCCATATACATTTATACATTGATTATACATAATTATACATATATAATATAAATTATGCATATATTATACCTCCACGGCTATTTTGTAGTTTAAGCGATTGGTTGTGTGGCTATTTGGGTTAATTCTTCTATTTTTTATATTCAATTTTATTATCTCTGTTATGAATATTTTAGTGTAATGGTATGACTCATCTCATATTACTGTGTTATTTTCTTGAAAAATACATTATATAGTTGTATCCTACTAGACTAAAGAAATATTTGGAGCACAAGTTACATATTTTGTGTTCTAAAGACTTTATCATAAAAAAATCCGAAATTCCGGAAAAATACCGAAAACCCGAGAAAAACTTAGATTGAAAAAACTTTTTTTATTGATTTGATTTGGTTTATAAATTTAAGAATCCGACACTATTACTTAATTTATAATTAAAAAATTCAAACCTACTCGACATATATACGCTCCTAATTATGAGTTATGATGATTTTTATGTGCCGGAGGAAATGAAATTGTAGTCTACAGATTGGTAAGAGTTAAAGTTTGTCGAGCGCCAGTTGGTCCTGCAAGCCACAATGTATTGCGATCATAGTTACCCTTCTTTTCTTTTTCAGTTGGTCCTGCAGGCCACAATGTGTGTATATATATGTGTGTGTAAGAAAGAGATAAATGAGGATTCAGAGTTTAAATTTTATTAATTTAATTTTTAAAATTTCTTAATACTGAATTTATTATATTTTTAAAATTATAACTTTATATTTACTATTTACTGTAATTTTAATATATAAATTTATTTCTTGCGTCGAAATACTAGGTTAAACGTAAGGTTGGATTCGTCCCTGACAACCACCTCGTCGTTTTCCATGTTCCGTGTTTACTTCTTGATCTTCTTCAGGAATAATTTATCAAATAATTTTGATCTGATAGATGTACAAATATTCTGAGATTGATTCGATACGATAGGTATACAATTGTTAGTTAATCTCAGATGCCGCCATCAGCTCTTTAATTTATTGTTTTATATGAATTACGTTAAATGGTGATATATTTTGGAAATGGTTTCACTTTTTGATTATTTTTTCGCATTTTGAAATTCGTATAGATGGATTGACTGTGAGACTTAAACTCAAAACTTTTCTTACCCTAATACCACATTAGATTGTGTGAATTCAGTTAAAATACTTAAACAGTTTAAAGAGACATAATTCTATTTATTTATTTATCTTATTCTTTAGTATAAATGAAATTCTTTAATCAGTATATACCATAATATTCAATCAGGGGGTGGCATGTTTTCTCATTCGACTCCAAGTCTCTGCTTGATATTTTGTCTAAAAATTTGTCTATCCAGTTAGGATCAATATTAGACACCTAGCTGTCCTTCACTTCTTTTATTCGACTAACAGCTAATTTTAATTTAACAATATTAGAAGGACTTGATTATGCTATTTCTTATAAGTGGTTAATCATATTCATTCTTGAGAGTTAATCATGTATAACTGCGGTTTATTTATTTATTTTTTACACGAGTCATTCCTTAATCATCGATGGTTAGATTTGACAGGTCGAGGCATGAAAACTGAAGATTAGAAATTTTAACTTTTATAATGAGTTTCTGTAAACATTTCTATGCTTTAATTAATGATTGAAAATAGTTTAAATTATGTGAAATGATTGGTCTAACCTCACTATTTACGCGGTGATTTTGAATAAATAAACATGCATAATAATGCAAGATAAAAAATAATAAATAAAAAAAATTCTCAACGTAAAATGTCGTACATTGTAGTCTTGGAGCAACAGTAAAGTTATCTCTCTGTGACATATAGGTCACGGGTTCGAGCCGTGAAAATAGCAACTAATGTTTGTATTAGGGTAGTTAGTCTACATCACATCCTTAGAGGTACGGTACGGCTCTTCCCCAAACCCTGCATGGATGCTGAATACTTTGTGCACTGAATGAACAAGCAAAATCACAAATCATAGACATTGGATTAATGATTGCGAACTTAGTCAAGAAGTTACGTTGTAGTCGATTGGAAACAAGAAAATTCTTTATAATCCCTTTTCTTGACTTGTTAATTCTAATAATTGATGCGTAAAATATAAAGACACACCTTTGTTAGCATGAGTTGTTCTACACGCATGAAAAAATAGAATGAATCCCATAAAATTTGGCCACTTCTTGCATCATTTTAAGTAACAGTGATGGAAAAGAAAATGAAAGGTCACGTTTTTTCATATGTACTAAAAACTTGATGGACATTGAAAGGATGAGAGCACTTTTTAGATTTTAATTCATTTTATATGAATATATTTACTGACAATGTAAATGTCCTATACAATTAATGTAATTTACCATTATAAATGAACTAAAATTATATAGAGTGAAACAAAAAATAATTTCTATAATGAGAGTTAATGCTTATCTAGACATTTAACTGTTATTACATAATAAGTGATTTGAGGTGTATTTACATCGTCAGTAACATGATAGTTTGATTCTCCAATATTTATATAATTACTTCTAAAGTGACATGATAGTTCAAAATAAGTTATAAAACTATTTCACCACAACTAATTAACCCGAAAACTGTACACACTTTCTCGTTATAAAAACTTTTAAATTGGAGAGTAATTAGTAATTAAAAAACATGTGTGACATGTTAATTGTTACTTATTTGTTAATGGAAACTTTTTATTAAGGTCAAAGCACCCAGAAAAGAACCATTGTCTTTAGTCCTCTCCTTTTATTTTCTTGGCTGAAATTTCCACAATTTCTCAAAATGTAAGATTGTCTTTTGTCCCCTCAGTTCCTAAAGTTTGGCAAGTGCTTTATTTATGAGAATTTGCCATTTGCCAATGTGCCTTTTCTCCATTGGTAAGTTATAAAAGTGGGGGTGGGTGGAAATTTGAAAGATATTCTTTGATATTAAAAAGTGAGGTAGTATTATTGTTGTTCTCCGGTCTAAAATAAGTGACTTTTTTGTTGTTTTCACATATATTAAAAAATTCACCTCTTAACATTAATTAACAATAAAATTGATCATATTAACCTTTACTATCTCTTCACATAAATACTCCTAACACATACTCCAATATTATTTACTCCAAAGGCAATGTAGGAAAAAAATAATTCATTCATTCTTAAAATCTGAAAAAAATTCACTTATTTTGTATCACAAAAAAAAGATTTAAAAATTACTTATTTTGGACGGAGTAATTTCGAGAAAAAGTAGAAACGTGATTTTCCCCCATTTGGATGCATTCTACCAATTTCCATATCTCATTTTTTTGAATGCATGCCCACCACAAAAAGGTTCATAGAAGTTGATTTATCTTTTGACGTGCACTTTTTATTTGGGCACGACAACTTTAGACTTTTGTTTTATTTATTTATTTTACCCTATTATTAGTTGCTAAGAAACAAAATACCAAAAAGTCGCAAAATTTCCTGGACCAGAGAAATTATTTGCTCTGCACCACAGGTAAATGTAATGGATACTGCAATCCGCAGATTTTCATGCCTATCACCCATTCTTGTAAAGCTATATTTAACTCACAAGATACTTGGGAACTATAGAAGATCTTGTGATGAATGCACAAAAGTATTGTTCCCACTGGCTTGGCTGATAACAACACACCATTTTCACTTTTATTTACAAGATTATGGCTCACCAATTTTATTTACGCAAGGTTAAAACATGCATGGTAACTTACTGATTTCAGTATTACTCCACGTTGGTGAAGCTATGATTTACAGTTTATGAGTTTTGAATTCGTCATCGAATTCGTAGCTCGTCTTAGTGATTGGGTTTGCAATCAAATACTTATACATATTTTATGAATTTTTTAACACAAATATATATAGAGTTTAAGCAAAAACTACTAGATTCGTCCGAACCCATAACTAATATTTTCCGCCGCCCCAGCTACTTCATATGTTTTAAGGTGTTTTGGTGGTGCTAAAGTTTATCCTAAAGTATATTTTATTGAAATATGTTATCTTTAATGAGATCATTTTCTAGTAGAGTTGATGCGAGGCTAGAATGCATAGTTTAACATGTAATATACCTTACATTTGAGGTGCGTTAATGATAAAAAAAAATACATTTTTTATGTGTTTAATGGAGTTTATTTCATGTGTAGGTGAATTGGAGATGGAAATGGAGCTAAAGGGATGCAAATACGTCGAAAATACACTTAAGGGTCGAAGAGGAAACACCCGGGCGATAGCCGGGCGCCAGAGCCAAAAAGCCTGACCCTACCCTGGCGTTAGCCAGGCGTTAGGGTTGAAACTCCAGCCCTACCCTGGCGTTAGCCAGGCGCCAGGGTCCAAACGCCCGGGGTCCCAGGTTCAGCCAATTCCGAGTTTTGACGAGTTTAAGTGTTTCCCGGTTGAAATAGAAGTCTCCCACACGTTTAGGGTTCGCCCTAAACATATAAATAGACTCCTAAAACACATTTTAAGGGATTCGGAAGGCATTCGAACGATTCAAGGAGAGAAAACCATTGAAGTGCCAAAACATTGATTTCTACATCTTGTATTCATTACTTTATATTTCAATTATGCAATTTATTTTAGTTTTGATTCTTATAAACATGAGTAGCTAAATTCTTTAGTCTAGGATTTTGGTAGAACCCGTTGGGGATGAATTTATTGTGATATTAATATATTTTGGTTGATTAATCTCTTTTTGTTCAACTACGTTCTTGTTGTAGTTGATTGAAAGGGCCCTCAATTAGCTGTTCCTATTTATTATGTATCTACTTGAGAGAGAGTGCATATTTAGGTAGTTGTTTGAACAACATCACTCCCGGAGTATAGACGAAAGTCATAACCGAGGGTTTAGAGGTTGGATTAGAGATAACGATACCTCGGGTGCAATCTAAAGTGAACTGTAATGCAATCTAGCTAGCGTAACTTGAGAGAGTGCGTCTAGTAAATTATCATAATTACTTGAGAGAGATTTATGGTAGATAGAGTGTTCATGATTGATAGAGACGATTAATTAAACTATAAGAAATATCCGAGAAAGAATTCACCAACGGGGGAAACCATAACCTTAGACCTTTATTATCATTGTTTACACTATATTGTTAGTTAATTGCTAGTTTATTATTTTGTTATTAGATTTAGTAAACATCACCATTTGATATTCAAAAGTCTTGAGAAAATTGATTAAGTAACAGTTTAGTATTTTAAAGACTTAATTGATACGTAAATTCCCTGTGGAATCGACTCTGGGCGTAATACCGCAGATTATATTTGCAGCGGCCGTTTAGTCTTTCTATAAGACATAGTTGAGCGTGATTAAATTTTGGCGCCGTTGTCGGGGAATTAACA